>SNQJ01S0186777.1:18563-28796 GCA_010110895.2 Picea sitchensis
TAGGATATGAAACGCCAGAATGTGGGGTTGGTACATCAATTTCCCGAGGTCGTAACTTTGGCATACTATCTTTGTTTGACGCACATGATACATCGTTAGAAAGATCTATCCAAGGACTACACTGCTAATAGAAAATATCGAGTCCAAAACGGACTCATATTCTCCAGAGCATTCATGCCCAAAAAACGTCATTTAGGGCCTCAAAACGACTCGGGAAGTTCAGGACCCGAAAAACTGTTAAAAATAGTAAATTGTGCTACAATTAAGGAAACTAAAAAAATGAAAGAAACAATGGTGTGGGTCCAAGTGGAATATGTGAGTGGCCACCAATATCCACCTGGATCATTCCTCGCCCCTTAAGAAGCAATGGTCCCCATTGCGTTGAGTTCCTCCATGAGATGAGGAAACTTCTGCTAAACTTGATCCCTCGTGAGCCACTTGCCCTGGTGAAGGAGTTCGCCTGCTTTGACAACTCGATATAGCTGGATCCTTTGCTGGCGGGTGTTCTTGATCTATGTGTCCATAATCCAATTAGTTGTGGCTTGTTCCAGGAAATCTGGGTTTAACTCTGTTGGTGTGAGTTGTTCTGCCATGTTGGATGTGTCCAGTAGAGGTGGAAAGTAGGACCAAAGGCGGTCCACATTGAACACTGGGTGCAGACCAAGGAATGGTGGAATGTTGAGCTCAAAGGAATTTTCCCCTACAGCCTTGGTGATTTTGTATGGCCCATATCGGAGAGGGTGAATCGTGCGGTAGTGTCCAGCGAAGCACTCCTTTTGCATATGTAGCCACACTTTGTCACGCACCTGGAAGTTCTGTGGCACCCGATGTTGATCATGTCGCTGCTTGTACTTAGCATTGGCTCTATCCAAGATCTCATGATCCTGCTGGCAGATGTAATGAATGTGCTCGATGAAGTTGTTTGCCTTGTCAGCCTCAGACTAGACATGGGCTCAATCTGCCTAAGTAACCGCAAATGGCATGGCTACGTGAATGGGACATAGTGGCTGGAATCCAAAGCCCACCTGAAAGGGCTTGTGGTTGGTTGAGCTATGGAGAGCTCGGTTGTAGATTTGTTGTACATAGGGGAGGCTCTCATCCCATGTGCATGGATTCTTTGAGTTGTACATGTGCATAATGTGTACAATCATCCAGTTGACAACCTCTGTCTGTGTGGATGATCGTTTCCTTTCCCAAAATGTAATGCTTCCCTTGCTGGCAAGCCTGCACAATGGAATACATCTATTTATCATAAGTGGGATACTTTCTGACTGTGTCGGAAATTTTCTCACTATGATATGCCACTGGGCCCCTTTTGAGTAAGGACTGCCCTAATAGCATAGTCGGAGGCATCTGTCTCGATCTCAAATGGTTGTTGCAAGTCTCGTAAAGTGAGCATCGGTGTAGAGGAGAGACAATGCTCCAAATCGTCGATTGCCTTCTGTTGAGATTCAGACCAAAACAATTTTTCTTTTGCTCCTCCCTTGGTGACTTGACTCAAGGGACAAGTGATATGAGAGAATCCTAACACAAACCTGCGGTAGAAATTGGCAAGACACAAAAAGCTGCGGAGCTCTGTTAGGGTGGTTGGGGCTGGCCAATCCCGAATGACTTGGATCTTGGTCGGATCCACATGCACCCCCCCATCATCAATAATGTATCCCAGATACTGAACCTGGGTCATGCCAAAAGTGAACTTCTCCAAATTGGCACACAACTTGTGTTGTCGCAGTGTTTGGATGACTTGTCGGATGTGGTGGAGGCGCTCTTCCCAAGTCTGGCTGAAGATCAGAATGTCATCAAAGTACACCACTACAAATGAGTTGGTGAATGGTCACAAGATGTCGCCCATTAGTCTCATGAAGGTTGCAGGGGAATTTGTCAACCCGAAAGGCATGACCAGCCATTCGAAAAGGCCCTCCTTGGATTTGAAGGCAGTCTTCCACACATCAGAGGGTTCGATTGGTACCTGGCGATATCTAGACTTCAAGTCGATCTTACTGAAATATTTCACCCCCTTGAGTTGGTCCAGAAGGTCATCAATCTGTGGGATCGGGTACCTATTCTGGACAATGATCTTGTTCAGTGCCCGATAGTCAATGCAGAGTCTCCAAGTCCCATCCTTCTTCTGCACCAGCACGATCGGTCTCCCACAGGGCAAAGAACTTGGCTGGATGTGACCTTTCTGCAATAGCTCTTGAATCTGCCTCTTTGTTTCATCATTCTCTAGAATAGAGCACAGATAGATTGGTCCATTCTATAGCGATGCACCTGGGGTCAGATCGATGGGGTGCTCGACTTGAAAATGTAGAGGCACCCCTAAAGGGGAGGCTAAGATTTCCTCATACTCCATTTATTTTTGTCATGCAGAGGGGCCCTATCTAGAGGTCGTGGCTATAGTCTTCTTCTTTCCCTGAGGGCGGATCATCAGGAAAACAAATTTCCTAGTTTTGGCAATGCACTTACTGCATTGTTTTGTAGTAACCAAAGAGATGGGTGTAGGCGATGTTATTTCTAGTATCCTGTATAGTTTATTTCCCAAAGTAATAATAACAGCACGAGGCCCGAACTCATACACAACATGTCGCTTCCACAAGTATGGTTGGCCTAATAATACATCAGAAACATCAAGAGGTAAAATGTCACATAATACCTCATCTGTGAAGGGATTGATGTTGTAGGGAAGGCGACATTGTTATCTTACAAGGAGGTCACGTCCTTGGTGCAACCACCTGATGGTGTATGTTTGTGGGTGTGTTGTTGTTGGAAAGCCCAGTCGTTTCACGACCTCTACTGAGATAAGGTTCTTTTGGCTCCCGCTGTCGACAATGAATTGCAACTGGGAACCCTTTACCCACATCTGGGAATGAAAGAGGAGCTCTGCCTCCTCCGGATATTTTTTTTCCCTCTTCAGGATCTTTGTGGTGGAAATGGTGGCGTTGGGCTCCGCATCGATAATCTTCTTCCCCGTGTCATTCCCCTTGTCGGGTTCTAATTCAGAGTCAGAGCCTACGTCTGATTCAGAAGCCTTCAACTTGGCTACCAGTGATTGCTTGGCTCGACACTCACTTGTGTTGTGAGTCGATCTCTTATGGAACTCACACCACTTACCTGTGTCCCTTTTTGTCTTCGCGATGTTGTTCTTTGCTTGCGGCTTTGGTGGATTATCCTGGGCTACCCCGCCTTCGCTTGGTCCTTTGTTCGGCGGTTTGGCGGTACCTTTCCCTTGATTCTAATTCGCAGACCCAAAGTCTCGCTTCTTTTGTTTGAACGTCTGCTCAATCTTGGCAGCATACCGGTATGCCGCACCAAGCGATGAGATCTTGAGGAACTCCATTTCCTCTTGAATGTATCTATGAAGATAGCTACAGTACTTTAACACCAAATGTTTCTCCGAATATTTGATACCCAACTTTGTGTGTAGGTTATGGAACAGATTCATCAGCTCGTGCACATTTTGGTCCCTTTGTTGTCGCAGCGTAGTCCATTGTATGTATTTGTCCTCATAGCTCCCCACGGGATAATATTGTTCCTTGATGGCATCTTGAAAAAAATTCCAAGTGGGTACGATCAAGAACAGAGAGTTTTCCCCCCTGCCTTATTTCTCCCAGTAGGTTTCCCACCAGCCCTTGACATGGGGAGCGACTTTAAGGAGTGCAATAATAATCCTTTCTCGGTTGGAAAAGTCATGAACTGAGGAATATCCTTCTAGCAGATTCAATCACCTATCAACATCATCTACATCTATTTGTCCCTCTAATATGGGAATATCAAAGTTTACTTGTACCTTAAATGGAGTGACGCCTCCAGAGTGGCTGTTGGATGTAGATGAGCTACCCGTGGCAACCGTTGAAGGATCTAGGAAAAGTTGTCCATCGTCACATTCCTTTGTTTCTCAAGGGCCTCCTCAAGCAATAATTTGATAGGATATCCTGCTCCCTTATATTTGTTTTATTCACCCATGGGCAGTCGTCGAGGTTTGCAAGGCTGATCTTGCAACGGTTCAACCAGATCGAGCCCTAACTCCTTATACCCCTATCTCGTTGGGGACATGCAAAGAAGGATATAGAAAGAGTAGAATGCTTTGATACCACTGATCCAGATTTATGCAGGAACACAATGAAATACATAAATACACATAAAATCATAGGTGCAGTGGAAGTAAAACTTCATTTCATTAACAACAAATGACTGAAATATGCTTACAGACAGAATGGAAATAAAATAACTCGGGTGCTGGTAGCTTATCTCTGAGAAGAGATGTGGAGGCTACTGGCATATGAAATCTATGTTACAATGAGGCTCGAATACATATATATTATTGAGAAACCATGGAAAACCCTAAACATCCAAAAACCTAACCCTAGGATATGAAACGCCAGAATATCGGGTTGGTACATCAATTTCCCGAGGTTGTAACTTTGGCATACTATCTCCATTTGATGCACATGATACATCGTTAGAAATCTCTATTCGAGGACGACACTACTGGTAGCGAATATCAAGTTTGTAACGGAATCATATTCTCCAGAGCATTCATGCCCAAAAAACGTCATTTAGGGCCTCAAAACGGGTCAGTAAGTTCAGGACCCAAAAAATTGCTAAAAATAGTAAATTGTGCTACAATTAAGGAAATTGAAAAACCGAAAGAAACAATGGTGTGGGTCCAAGTGGAATAGGCGGGTGGCCACCAATATCACCCTGGATCATTCCTCCCCCCTTAGGAATCAATGGTCCCCATTGTGTTGAGTTCCTCTATGAGATGAGGAAACTTCTGCTAAACTTGGTCCCTCGTGAGCCACTTGCCCTGGTGAAGGAGTTGGCCTGCTTTGACAACTCGATATAGCTAGATCCTCTGTCAGTGGGCGTTCTTGATCTATGTGTCCATAATCCGACTAGTTGTGGATTGTTCCAGACAATCTGGGTTTAACTATGTTGTTGTGAGTTGTTCTTCCATGTCAGATGTGTCCAATAGAGGTGGAAAGTAGGGTCGAAGGCGGTACACATTGAACACTGGGTGCAGACCAAGGAATGGTGGAATTTTGAGCTCAAATTCATTGTCCCCTACAGCCTTGGTGATGGTGTATGGCCCATATAGGAGTGGGTGAATCTTGTGGTAGCGTCCAACGATGCGCTCCTTTTGCAAATGTAGCCACACTTTGTCGCCCACCCGGAAGTTGTCTGGCACTCGATGTTGATCATGTCGCTGCTTGTACTTAGCATTGGCTCTGTCCAAGATGTCATGAACCTGTTGGCAGATGTGCTAAATTCACTCGATGAAGTTGTTTTCCTTGTCAGCCTCAGACTAGACATGGGTTGAATCTGCCTGACTAGTCACAAATGGCATGGCTACGTCAATGGGACAAAGTGGCTGGAATCCCAAGCCCACCTGAAAGGGGTTGTGGCTGGTTGAGCTATGGAGAGATAATTTGTAGTTGTGTTGTACATAAGGGAGGCTCTCATCCCATGTACGTGGATGCTTTGAGTTGTACATGCACATAATGTGTACAATCATCTGGTTGGCAACCTCTGTTTGGCCATCAGTTTGTGGATGGAAAGATATGGACTTGGTGAGCTTGGTGTCCAACATCGACTAGAGGCTGGACCAAAATGTATTGAGGAACCTGTTGTCCCGATCCGAGATGATAGACTCTGGGATCCCAAAGTGTACCCACACTCGCTCAAAGAATAGTTTAGCAGTGTCTTCTGCTGTGATATTCTTCTTGCAGGCCATCATAATGGACATCTTCAAGAATCTGTCGACGACCAAAAAAACACAGTCATTGCCATGCTTAGTAGAAGGAAGGCCCGACATGTAATCCATGGAGATGTATTCCCAAGCTTGACTAGGGGTGGGTAGCGTATTATAGAAGCCTTTCTTATTGATGGTCGGTTTGGAAATGGCGCAAGAAGTGCATGACTTGATGTACTTCCCGACATCCTCTCAAAGTTTCAGCCAATAGAAATACTTTTACAGTACTGCCATGGTTTTCTCAACCCTAAAATGGTCAATGACCCGACTGTAGTGCGCCTCCAAAATCATCTTGGTACGCTCGCTTGAAAGAACACAAATATACCCCAGGTGACATAGCATGGCATCCTGGAGATGAAAATTAGGAACTTGCTTACCCTCCAAGAGCGTATTGTATGTGTGGCCAAATTCTGGATCACTTTTGTACAGAAGCGGCCAATCGGGAGTCTCGTGCCCACAACATTTGAGCACTATGGTTAGCACCATGATAGGGGGTCAGCTGAGGCAATCTGCAACATTATTGGTGCTTCCTTTCTTGTACTTATTGTTCAAATAAAATTGTTGCAGGTATGTGGACCACTTCTGATGGCGATCGTTCTACAACTTCCCTTGTGTCTGTATGAACTGCAAGGGTCGGTGGTCTGTGTGGATGATCATTTCATTTCCCAAAATGTAATGCTTCCATTGTCAGCAAGCCTGCACAATGGAATACATCTCTTTATCATAAGTGGGATACTTTCCGACTGTGTCGGTAAGTTTCTCACTGTGATATGCCATTGGATGCCCCTGTTGAGTAAGGACTGCCCCAATTTCATAGTCGAAGGCATCTCTCTCGATCTAAAATGGTTGTTGCAAGTATGGTAATGTGAGCACTGGTGCAGAGCAGAGACGATGCTTCAAATCGTCGAACACCTTCTGTTGAGATTCAGACAAAAATATTTTTTCTTTTGCTCCTCCCTTGGTGACCTTACTCAAGGGCCAAGTGATATGAGATAATCCTAACACAAACCTTCGGTAGAAATTGGAAAGACCCAAAAAGTTGCGGAGCTCTGTTAGGGTAGTTGGGGTTGGCCAATCCCGAATGACTTGGATCTTGGCCGGATCCACATGCACCCCCCGCTCATCAATAATTCATCCCAGATACTGAACCTGGGTCATGCCAAAAGTGCACTTCTCCAAATTGGCACACAACTTGTGTTGGCGCAGTGTTTGGAGTACTTGTCGGATATGGTGGAGGTGATCTTCCCAAGTCTGGCTGAAGATTAGAATGTCATCCAAGTACACCACTACAAATGAGTTGGTGAATGGTCGCAAGATGTCTTCCATTAGTCTCATGAAGGTTGCAGGGGCATTTGTCAACCCGAAAGGCATGACCAACTATTCGAAAAGTCCCTCCTTGGATTTGAAGGAAGTCTTCCACACATCAGATGGTTCGATTGGTACCTGATGATACCCAGACTTCAAGTCGATCTTGCTGAAATATTTCACCCCCTTGAGTTGGTCCAGAAGGTCATCAATCCGTGGGATCGATTTCCTATTCCGGACAGTGATCTTGTTCAGTGCCTGATAGTTAATGTAGAGTCTCCAAGTCCCATATTTCTTCTGCACCAGCATGATCGGGCTCCCACGGGGCGAAGAACTCGGTCAGATGTGACCTTTCTGCAACAGCTCTTAAATCTACCTCTTGATTTTGTCATTCTCTAGAACAGAGCGATGATAGATTGGTCCATTGGGTAGCGACGCACCTGGGCTCAAATCAATGGGGTGCTTGACCTGACAATGTGGAGGCACCCCTATAGGAAAGGTGAATATGTCCTCATACTCCTCCATGACCTTATCTATCTATTGTTTTCGTGAAGAGGGGCCCTGTCTGGAGGTCATTTCCGTCGTCTTCTTCTTTCCCTCAGGGTGGATCATCAGGAAAACAAATTTCCTGGTTTTGGCAATGAGCTTACTAAATTTTTTTCCAGTAACCAAAGAGATGGTTGTAGGCGGTGATATTTCCGGTATCCTGTATAGGTTATTTCCCAAAGTAATAATAATGGCACGAGGCCCATACTCATACACAGAATGTCACTTTCACAAGTATGGTTGGCCTAATAATACATCAGAAACATCAAGAGGATCAATGTCACATAATACCTCATCCGTGAAGGGCTTGATGCTGTAGGGAAGGAGACATTGTTGGCTTACACGGAGGTCCCATCATTGGTGCAGTAACCTGATGGTGTATGGTTGTGGGTGTGTTGTGGTCGGCAAGCCCAGCCATTTCACAACCTCTACTGAGATGAGGTTCTTCTAGCTCCCACTGTCGACAATGAATTGCAACTAGGAACACTTTACCCACATCTAGGAATGGAAGAGGCACTCCGCCTCCTACGGATATTCTGGTTCCTTCTTCTGCATCTTTGTGGTGGCAATGATGGCGTTGGGCTCCGCATCGATAATCTGCTTCCCCTTGTCATTCCCCTTGTTGGGTTCTTATTCAATGTCGAAGCCTTTGTCTGATTCATAAGCCTTCAACTCGGCTACTAGTGATTGCTTGGCCCGACACTCACTTGTGTTGTGAGTGGAGATCTTATGGAACTCACACCACTTCCCCATGTCCTTTTTTCGCTTCGTGATGTTATACTTTTCTTGCAGATTTCGCGAGTTGTCCTGGGCCGCCCTTCCTTGGCTTGGTCCTTTGTTCGCCAGTTTGGTGGTACCTTTCCCTTGCTTCTGATTCGCAGACCCAAAGTCTCACTTCTTCTATTTGAACGTCTACTCAATCTTGGCAGCATATCGGTATGTCGCACCAAGTGAGGAGATGTTGAGGAACTCCATTTCCTCCTAAATGTATCTATGAAGACAGTTGTGGTAATTTAACACCAAATGTTTCTCCGAATCTTTGATACCCAACTTTGTGCATAGGGTATGGAAAAGATTCACCATTTCATGCACATCTTGGTCCCTTTGTTGTCGCAGCATAGTCCATTGTATGTATTTGTCCTCATAGCTCCCCACGGGATAATATTGTTCCTTGATGGCATATCGGAAAGAATTCCAATAGGGTGGGACCGAGAATAGAGAGGGTTCCCCATTTCTCTGTTGCTCCCAGTAGGTTTCCCACCAGTCCTTGACATGGGGGTGGCTTTAAGGAGTGCAAAAATAATCCTTTCTTGATTGGAAAAGTCATGAACCGAGAAATATCCTTCTAGCAGATTCAACCATCTATCAACGCCATCTGCATCTATTTGGCCGTCAAATATGGGAATGTCAAAGTTTACTTGTACCTTAAAAGGAGTGGCACCTCTAGAGTTGTTATTGGATGTATATGCGCTGCCAGTGGGTAGTCATTGAAGGATCTAGGCAAAGTTTTCCATCATCGCATTGCTTTGCTTCTCGAGGGCCTCCTTGAGCAATAATTTGATAGGATATCTTGCTCCCTCATCTTTCTTTTCTTCCTCCATGGGCAGTCGTCAAGGTTTGCAAGGCTGATCTTGCAACAGTTCAACTAGATCGAGCCCTAACTCCTTATACCCTGATCTCGTTGGGGACATGCAAAGAAGGATCGAGAAAGAGCAGACTGCTCTGATACCACTGATCTGGATTTATGCAGGAACACAATGAAATACATAAATACACATAAACGAAGAGGTGCAGTGGAAGTAAAACTTCATTTCATTAACAACAAATGACTGAAATATGCTTACAGACATAATGAAAATAAAATAGCTCTGGTGCTAGTAGTTGATCTCTAAGAAGAGATGTGGCAGCTTCTGGCCTATGAAATCTGTGTTACAATGAGGCTCGAAGGCCTATATATTATTGAGAAACCATGGAAAACCCTAAACATCCAGAAACCTAACCCTAGGAGATGAAACGCCAGAATATGGGGTTGGTACATCAATTTCCTGAGGTCGTAACTTTGACATACTATCTCCATTTGACGCACATGATACATCGTTAGAAAAATCTATTCAAGGACTACACTGCTAACAGCGAATATCAAGGCCGAAACACTGCTAACTGCTAAAAATAGTAAATTGTGCTACAATTAAAGAAACTAAAAAACTGAAAGAAACAATGGTGTGGGTGCAAGTGGAATAGGTGGGTGGCCACCAATATCCACCTAGATCATTCCTCCCCCCTTAGGAAGAAATAGTCCCCATTGCGTTGAGTTCCTCCATGAGATGAGGAAACTCCTACTGAACTTGGTCCCTGGTGAGCCCCTTGCCCTGGTGAAGGAGTTGGCCTGCTTTGAAAACTCGATATAGCTGGATCCTCTGCTGGTGGGTGTTCTTGATCTGTGTGTCCATAATTCGATGAGTTGTGGCATGTTCTAGACAATCTGGCTTTAACTATGTTGGTGTGAGTTGTTCTGCCATTTCGGATGTGTCCAGTAGAGGTGGAAAGTAGGGCCAAAGGCGGTCCACATTGAACATTGGGTGCAGACCAAGGAATGGTGGAATGTTGAGCTCAAAGGCATTCTCCCCTAC
>SNQJ01S0186778.1:0-18553 GCA_010110895.2 Picea sitchensis
ACGAGTACACCCAGTTTTCCATGTTTCATGCTTAAAGAAGTTTATAGGTGAAAATATCCTAGTTCAAACTATATTTCCAAAACTTGACGAGGAAGGAAAAATCATATTGGAGCCTGAAGCCATCACTGACACAAGAATTCGCCAGTTGAGGAATAGATCCATTTCAGAGTATCTCATTAAATGGAGGAAACTACCGGTTGAATATTCCACTTGGGAAGATGAGTCTTTTATACATAAGCATCCAGAGTTACNTGCAGACAACACTTGCCTCAAGGGGAGGGGCATGTTAATCCCTAATATTGGCTCATTATCCCTTAATTGGGGCATATTACATTAGTAATGTTATTTTATTTATGTCAGCTTTATTCCATTAGCTGTAATTATACCTCCTAGTCCCCTATATATACCAAGGAGACATTTTCATTTGGAATCATCTTGTACTTGAACATTTAAGTGGGGTAAAAGGAGGCTTCCCTCTCAAAGAGGCTTATTATATGAAATTATCTCTTTTCAAGGCGTTGAGTACTTTTTCTGAGGTTTTTCTATGCTATATTGATATTTGGTTCTTAACAGATTTTGAGTATTTGCGACCCAATATGAAATGCCTATTCGATGTCATTCCACAACCCAATCATATACTCAAGTAAAATGACTTCTTTTTTCATCTCTTGCAGTTTAAAGTACTCTAGGAGGTTGCAATTCATCAAAGCATCCCTCATTTGAGGGTTTTGCAACATGGCTATGCCGTCAAGCTTGTGCTCGCACTTCCACTCAATCATGGTTTTTATCAATGTAAACTGCAAGAACATTCAATTAAGAGCCATTAATCATCTCATCATAGCAAATTTTTGGGTAATTTTAGCTTAAATATCAATTTATTTTTTCATTTTGCGTTGCCTCTCCCTTAAATTCATACACAAAGCGCTAGTGCTCCCTTGGATTGCATACCAGGGCACCGAAAACACGGTTGACACTCCCCTCAATCTTTTGAAGGAGCATCGATCTGTTTTGGCACCTGAGGCTTCCTAGGGCACAAAAAATGAAACAAAAAACTATGTAAAATGAAATTTTAAACCGTACAAAATGATTGGAAAGAGTTAAAGACCAACCTATTCTGGACGAAAGTAAAAATGGTTGATCGTAACTCCGATACCAACAACTTCAAAATCACTCTCCAAAGTCAAATTTACCACTGCTATAAGATTTTGGCACAAATGAAATGGTAAAAACATTTTTCAACCCTATTTCATTGATATAGACTTCAGTTTTTTCTAACCTATAGTCTATTTTGGGTTTTAAAATCATTTTGGAGATGTCACTAATACCTTGGAATGCAGATTTGTCATCACTTGCAGGTCTCGAAGCAGTTTTATTCTGATTGACCTTGTCACACTGACGAGCATGGTCTTAGTTCCTTCTCATGCTCGAAAAAACATGAGAACGTAACTGAGTATATGTTTATCTCTTTTTCAGACTCATAAGGATATACGAAAAAGGAACCCCGCAGAGTCTCCTTTAAGCTCTTTTCAGACTCTCTAAACAAGAAAAGATTGTAGAGTGATATTGCTTCCTTTCACACTCATTTGAAGGGTGTCTCCTAAGTGGTAGTTTATCTCTTTTTCGGACATCAGAGACTAATATTACGAAAAAGGAAAAACTTGGAGTCATCTTTAATTTATTTTCAGACTCTCTAAACATGAAAAACCATTGCGTTCTCCTTCTCTTGACTCATTAAAAACTACACATTGAAGGGCCCATATGGGATCAAACCCTTACTTCTTCCAGTTTGTTAAACAAAAGAAGAGGAACTTACTGAAGGTGAGTTATATCGAGCATGTGTTATCCTCCTCGAGCTCGTTAAAATAAAAATAGGTACTTGTCTATTTGGATGGGGGAAAAAATTGAAGGAAGCAAGCCAAGCCATTTTTGGAAACATCACCGGTCACTCTTGCATTGCCCTTGAACATGGTGCATTGTCTTCACATACATTTTCAACCTGCTGAACCTCTACATTGAACCAATCCTTTGATTTTATTTTCTCCTTTGGGTCACCCGATGAAATTCACAGTATCCAATGCATCATGTCAATGTCCATGTCGTGTTTTTATCGTTTGTACCTCAGTGTTCAAGGGAAGTATCCGCTTCAAGATTCAACTATCACAAATTTCAAGTTTCAATACCTGTGTAATTCCATACTCATTTGATTCACCATCTTACATCTCTATGTCAGTTTCATGTCGTTGATGGGGGATACATCAAGGCCCTCCTTCGACAAGTCTTTTTCTATCAACTTCAACACATCATTCAGGAATCAGACTTAGAAACCAGTTAGTACCTTGGGACCTGCATGCCTCAATGGTAGGCCTTCTTGCTCCTGACAATGGTTTTAAATCAATGACTTCTGATCAGATGATTCCAAGAATGTTAGACCTCAGCTCATCTATTCACATTCTTTGGATTGTACTAGGGCACCTTGGGAATCATTGACATCACTGGTGATTTCCCTCACACTTGTTAACAATTTACATCAATGACCGATAATCAAGTGGTATCTACCATGTTCGACATCAAAACATCTATTCACATGGTTAGATTCATACCACATCGGGATCGGTAAGAATACCCTGGGTTGAGTGTTCACTCTGATATCTACTTTACCCAGGCTGGGAAAGGATATCATTTGAGTACATTGATATATATACTATCACATAGATCCACTTTGTATTGGTATGTGGCTATGTTTTGTCATCTCGTAGATCCAATATGTAATTATCATGGCTACAATTAGTTCATGTCATGGAAGTATATATCCACATTGTACTTTTGGTGGCTATACTCTTCAGTCACTATGATTATGGATCTGCAGTGTATTTGATGGTGTCCATACCTTGAAAGTCCTTTATCACTCAAGCATAGGTATGCCTGCCTTAGGTTTGAAACATGTCATAACATTTGTCTAATGGTTTTTTGCAGCTTCTACCAGGTTCTCCGACTCCATACCCTTGCTTCAATAGTATACAAAGTACTTCAGTCATTAGTGTCCGTCTTCTGACTTTGCACTTTGGGGGGAAATCTGTTACACGTAAAAATTACTCACTTCGATGATGTCTCATTATCATTGTCGCAAGTTTCGCAAGTGTCGCAAATGTCGTAAAATCATACTATCGTCTAGCCTGTGTCGTATCATGGATGACATCATAAGAAAGACTTGAGATATCCTCCAAGGTTTGTTAGAAGATAAAAATATATCTCTTGGAAAAGAGTACAAACTTTTACCTTGAGAAATGACCATCATAAAAGCATTTTCGAAGATCAACACTCCCCTGCCCACTTGCAAGGAGCACTAGCACTTCTTTCCCTATTAGTAGGGATCGTTGCAACACTTTGTGGCCCACTTTGAGGGAGCGTTGATCTATTGAGAAAATATTGGGGACAAATCCCCCTTATCTCTAAAGAGAGCTGATAAATATCCGAGTCAGTTTGGCTCAAATCCAAGTTTAAGGCTGGATCTAAGGGGGATTCCACAACTGATGGAGTAATATCCTCAACTTATCCCAATGATATCTAAGGTGGTTATTCCTCTCAAATCCTATACAAGTAGGCATTCTCATGGTGAAAGGAGAATAATAATCAGTGAAGCGTATTGTATTTTTTATTGTGGATCGTTCGAGTAAGAGGTTGGACAAGGAGATCTTGGTGAGGTTGCTACATCTACATCTACACTTTGTAAGCACCTTATTTTGTTCTCATTAATACATGTTCTTGGCTTGTTTCCTTCAAGATTGTGTACATTTTCATGATCTTGTCTTTTGGATAAATCTAGCTTTAAACTAATCATGGTAGAATAGAAAGTATGATTTGTCCTCATTGTTTATTGGATTGCAGGACTCGTTAAAGGACTTGGAGATCAAGCTCAACTTGGATTGAGCGAGAAAAAACTTCGTAAAAAGGTACTCATACTTTCTTCCTCTTCTTTATTGAGTAGCTTAGCTATGTTTAAAGGAAAGACATTTTTCAAAGTTAGCACTTTTTTGTCTTGGTCATAGGGGTCTAAGATCCAAGAGGGAATTCACCTGTCTGCAGGGGAATTTTCCTACAACAGATACTTAATGTGAATTGTTTATGTAGGTTATATATTAAGTAACATCTTAATTTGTATGATCTAAGGGTTTCTATTCCTTATGAACATTGGTTTTACTTTATTTCATGATTTGATTTGATTTGGATGCACCTGACATAGTACTTTGAAGGACATCACATGCTTTTACCTAGTACGTTTTTATTTTATTGCAGGATATGGAACATGTGGTGCAAATCATTGAGTCATTAGATGGATTGAAACACTCATTTACATGCTCTCACACCTTTTTCACCTTGGATGATGGATATATGAGGTTGTAGTTTCTATATATGGTCATGGTGTCACATAGATGGGTAGAAATCCCACACCTTGGGCTCTACACCCCAAAGACTAGCATGCATTATATGGAGGAAGTTGAACTTGTAGATGGTTGGATGACATGCATAGATGACATACACCCTACTCCACCTTGGATGCCATCCTTTACACCTTATATGTTGATCTTTTTGGATGATGACATCATGCTATGGTTTGATGGAGATGTTGGTTTTTGTTGCCACTTGGATACCACATGATGTGACAAGACACTTTATGATGGTTTCCACCTTGCTTGCACTCCTTGATGATGACACGTGGCATTCTCCATTCCCTTGAGGGATTGACATCACCACATGTCTGACCATATCATTATTTATTTATATGTTTTATCATTGTAGAGGCTATTTTGAGGGGTTAGCCCCACTTTTAGCTTGTATTGTTGAAATTTTACTCAATTACATGGACAATTGAAAACTATGGTTTCCTTATAAATAATTGTAGTTCTCAAAATTTATCTCTCATCATCACATATCCTCACACTTGTGAGTGAGATATCTAGAAACTTTTCACTCTACTCTCTTTTGTTTTCTTGTATCTAGTGTGCACATTTAGAGAAGGATTGTCTTGTGGGTGATTTTAATTTATTGGATGATAGCTTGTTGCAACTAGGAACTCTCTTGGCATAGTGAATTGGATAAGTAGGTAATTTTCTTTAATTTGATTTGTTTTCTCATGGTATAATGTGATAATTACTATATTGTTGCATGTTACCTTGTTCAAGTGAAACCCTAGGAAGGAGACATAAGGGTTTCTCTCCTTCCATACTTTTGTTTGTNTGGACAATTGAAAACTATGGTTTCCTTATAAATAATTGTAGTTCTCAAAATTTATCTCTCATCATCACATATCCTCACACTTGTGAGTGAGATATCTAGAAACTTTTCACTCTACTCTCTTTTGTTTTCTTGTATCTAGTGTGCACATTTAGAGAAGGATTGTCTTGTGGGTGATTTTAATTTATTGGATGATAGCTTGTTGCAACTAGGAACTCTCTTGGCATAGTGAATTGGATAAGTAGGTAATTTTCTTTAATTTGATTTGTTTTCTCATGGTATAATGTGATAATTACTATATTGTTGCATGTTACCTTGTTCAAGTGAAACCCTAGGAAGGAGACATAAGGGTTTCTCTCCTTCCATACTTTTGTTTGTATAGGTTTTTGAAAAGCATTAAGAGACCTAGTCTCTTGCTAGGATTCAAATACCTAAGGCCCAATAAAGGTTTCACCTTATGCTTAAAAACTCATTCTTCTTGACCATCTAATTCATTCTTCAAAGTATTGCATGCTTCACTCCATAGCCCTAGAAAGTAGACGACTCTAGTCTTGATCTCTTTTGGTGATGAAAATACTCTTAGAAATCTCTCTCTCTCTCTCTCTCAAAGACATTTGACCAACTCTACTAAATATAACCATAGAAAGCAAGTCAATTTAATTGTTGATGTTATAAATGTTTGTTATATCCATTAAGGTTTGAAGTAATTATTGCATACTTACTTAATATTGTGGCTAAATATAATAAAATTAATTATTTACAAATTGGATGTTGTTTCACTTGTTGAAGACTTAATTCTTATGCACAATTGCTAATTTTCTGGGTGATTTTACGTATTGCAGGTACAAAACATTTATCGTTGTTATACAATGGTTTATTGTTGTAAATTTGCAACAATAATTGGTTTTAATGATTATCTAGTGTCTAAAGGTGATTCATGAGATACATAACTTGGTAATTGTCTATTATATGTGTTGTATTATTTCTTGGCTCATATAGGTGAACCAATTACCTCGTTTTCCACTTCACCTCTCCTAGACCTAGCTTCTAACATCTAAGTGACTAAGATAGAGGGTTGTAGGCTTGGATAATCTTGCTACTTGATCTCGTGAGGTCACTAGGGAATAATCCCTTGTGTTATACCTCCTTCCATAACTAAAACACAGGAACTATGTACTTAGGTGACCATGGTAGAGACTTTCAATTGTTACACAAGATAGGTATCTTTTGGGGGAATTTGCACAAGTAAAAATCTTGTGATAACATTTTGGCCATGTTTTCAAGGAGGATTGAGTCATACTTCCTACAAAATCTCTTTGGTAATCTTACCTCAAATCCTATTCTTACAATCTTTCTTGGAAACTCCATTCAAGGAAGAATCCCTTCCTTTACCTCTTGATGATCCTTCCCTAGGAGGGATCATCTGGTGAATCAAATTATATAGGAAGGTGAAATCCTATTCTAAGACCTTTTGTACATTATCAAATGTATTCTAGGAAGAATAATATCTCTAATTGTCCTAGATTTCCTCAATTAACAGCCTCTTGGACATCAAGTAACAATCCTTCCCCTGAACCAATCTCACCTACGAATGATGATATAAACATGAGTATGGCTAATATTTTGGGAAGGGTTAGAAAGATATGTGAGATTATGGAGATCCATTTCTTGAAATATGAGTCAAAGGGGTTCTTGAATGACCAAGGAGATCATGAATATTTCCCCATATATTTGCAATTCAACCATTTCGAATGAACTAGAAAAGAACATGTGTCATTCCTCATCTGTCTAATGGTTAATGATTTATGGCTTCATAATTGTATTATTGACTCTAGGAAACCTACTAATGTGATGAGTTTACAAGGAATGAATCAATTAGGTTTGAATATCACAAGGCCTTATAGAAATGTTTGTGAAATTGACTCAAGGGTTATTAAGGTGTGTGGTATGATTACATATCTGTAGGTTCACCTTGTTGATTATCATGAGGTACCTTTTTTTATGAAAGTTGTAGTCATTGATGTACTTGATTCCTGGGAAATGATTTTTTCCAAAGATTGGGCTTCTACTTTGGGTGATATTTTACAAATAGATTTATCTTAGACCACCATCCCAATTGGAAATGAATCCCATGCTATCTTATAGAATCAAACAAAGAAGAGAAACCATGTGGAATATCCTGAAAGTGATTATGAATCTAACACATCCTTGTAGGAGGACCATCCTAAGGAAACTATAGATCCCCCTTTTGATTTTAACCCAAATGATCTCCATTTTTATCAAGAATAATATGTCACAAATATAATATGTCCTAAAATAGGAGATTACCAAAGACAACTTGATAAATACAAAGACCAATAGTTGGGTCCCATTACAATTTTGAAAAGGGAAATGAAACAAATTTCCATGAAGATAATCAAAGAAAAATTGTTGTAATAAGGTCCCATTCTCTTACTTTAGAACAAGGAAGAGATACTCAAGAAGGGAAAGAAGTAATTGGTTCCAAAGAGGAATATTTTCAACTCAGAAAAATGGTACTCATATGGGATAGAAGTAAGGGAAAACCAAATATGCATAAGGATTTTGATTGTTTATGGAAAGACCATTACAAGGTCCAAGAAAATCACAAGTGAAGTATATCAATGATTCCAATTAATTTTCTATGCTATAAGGAGGCACACTACCACTACCTATCAGTGTATTTCTTCTCAAGCCCCTTTATGGGAAAGACTCTTGACTTCTCGAAGATCAAGATTAGAATAGGTAGGTTAGGTAGGGAATATGTGTGCTTGCATTGTTTTATTTTACTTGTTATTTTACTTGTTTTTTATGTATTCATGTTATCTTAGTGAATGTTTTTATGAAAAGAAAAAAAAAATGATATATTGATGAAATTGTCAAAAAAATTATTTCCAGCATGATTTTATTGTACTAACACAAATGGATCATATCCCATGCATTTGATACTAAAGTGCTAGTGTTGTTAAAAGTAGTTTCAGGTTGTATCTCTTGGTCTACCATAGATGCTAAGGTTCTCATGCACTCTACGATGAGCACATATCCCGATGTTGGAGCTAGATGTTACCTCCCTATGCCTAGGGGTAACTAAAAGAGATCATGTCTCATGTCCCACAATGAAGACAATGATCTCATTGATGATTATGATCAACATGTCCACCCATCGCAACCCAAACCCCCCCCCTCGAGCTGCCTCTTCTATTTTGGATCATCCAAGCTCATCACGTCTAGTCAACACAATGTTTGGGAGATGGTAAGCTAGCATCACCATGAGGTATGTTAGTCCTTCTTTCATATCGGGTGTTTTGATTAATATACTAGGAATGTGAATGAGGATCATTAGATGAAGTTGGATAATGGATCATTAGCTCGAGAAGTTATTTTTTTTTCTTGTTTCACCTTGGTGGCGAGCATTTGTACCCTAGTCATGTGTTGTCACCCCAAAGGAAAAGGGGTACTACTAGGGGATGCTCAGAAGGGTAACATTATGTTTCCTCACCATACTTAACACTTACCATATCAGATCTTGTCACAATGTACTAAAATTAGGTAATGGGTCATGGTTCAGTCTCTCATGAGAAGAGGGGATAAATTCCCAGAGGTTGATAAAGAGATAATATAAAAGGACTCTCAAAATCCATTCCATACTTGAGCTCTACCCTTTTTGCATTTTCCCCGGTCCCAAAGTAGTGATGCTATAGATTGAAACCTTATAAAGGATACTTGCAAATATGATAAAAAGACAATAAAAAAGGCATATTAAGAGGTTGAAAAATGTAGCATTTAGAAAGTGGCATCTCAAGAGAAAGTGAACCCTCCACAAAGGCACTCATAGTAATGGACTAAATGACACCATAAGACATTAAGTAAGTTGAACATGTACCTCTATCACACTTACACTTGAAGGGTTATTTTCTTTCCCTGCTTTCCCCAGGACATATCCCTCTACTTGAGTCTTTTATTTCCTATTTTGTTTGGCACAACTAATAGGGTCTGATGATGCTCCTCCCATATTCAAACTTTCCAACTTACATAAAGTACTGAGCTAATGTGAAATTTAAAGGGGATACTTAATGTGAATTGTTTATGTGGATTATATCTTAAGTAATAACTTACTTCATATGATCTAAGGGATTTTTTTCCTTATGAACATTGGATTTACTTGATTTCATGATGTGATTTGATTTGGATGCACCTAACTTGGTACTTTGACAGAAATATCATGCTTTCACCCAGGACATTTTTCATTTATTTAAATATATGGCACGTGTGGTGCAGAACATTGAGTCATTGGATGGTTTGACACACTCAATTACATGATCTCAGACCTTCAACAAACATATGGGATTATAGCTTCCATATATGGTCATGGTGGCACAAAGATGCACAAAAATCCCACACTATGGGCTCTACACCCCAGAGACTATATTTTAGGGACTTAACTTTCCTATCCCCTCACGTAGGTAGAATAATATATTTTCCATGTAATAAAGGTTGATATTAATAAGACCTCGTAAAAAGGAAGAATAATTCAAATGTAAGAAGACCTAATATAATATTTCGCTTCTACAAATATCTTCCTCTAGATTCTTAATTTGGTAGATAGATTTAGTATAAATAGGAGTAGAGGGAATGAGAAGTGTTTTTCTAGAGAATTATTGTAATAGAGTTCTGCTCTGCTGGAGGTTTCCCCCTCGAAGAGGCAAGTGAACATTTTTTCCTATCAATAAAGGTATTATTTTTGTGTTGTAGTTCCATATGATTTGTTGTTCCATTGTTATTCTCTACAGTATTTATTTTTCCTATTTCTATTTCACCATTATTCTCTACAATATTTTTATTTTATTATATTATAATAGATTTGGTACCTAACAAGTGGTATCATAGAAATTTCCTTAGCAAAAATTGTGGGTAATTTTTTCCAAGGTAGAGACATATTACGGTGTATTAAAGCTATAGTGATCTACCATCCAGTGCATAAATCTATAGTTGGGGAAGCATACACGCAAAAACTACAAGTGGTACTTAAGCACACATTGTTGGCCACCATTGTAACCCTTTTAGGTACCCCTTCGATTAGTATCGCATCAGACAACACATGTATATGGATTGGCCTAGATATCTTGAAGCCCTCCATAGATAAACCAATCGACCGCCTGATTGTTATAGTGCCATCGAGAACGACACTCAGGAAGATACTCTCTAGTACCTAGGTAATAGGGTAGTATGGATAAGGGTACAATCTATCCTCCTTAGTTGGTGCCCTGAGATATTGGGTCGAGTACTATTGTTCAACCCCGCACATATATCAGAGAGCTATAACACAAGGCAAACCCTTTTTTGTAGGCACCCTAAAAAACCTAACCCTTGGGACAAAAAAAGAATAGAAAAGGAACATATAGGATCTATTGTTGTGCAACCTTGCTTTCTCCATTCGGGTTGCAAAATTACTACATATTTCTTCCTGATAAGAATTTGGGCATTTCACTACTATAGTATTATTCAGATCGGAGTATAACTCCACAGGAGTTAAAAAAAAAAATATGGGGCATGCCTGCACCCTTGTTTGAGACCTGGCTCATTGGACTCCTATGTTCATCCTTATCGCAGTGATACCTATCATTTTTATCCTTTTTTCTTCATGTGGTTTTGACCCCCTCCCGACCCCCTTATTTGGGACTTATATCATTGGATTCCACTTTTTCCCTAATTGTTGTGATACCTATAATTTTCAACTCTTTGTTTTACCCCATGGAACCACCCCTCATTCACTTATGGATCCCAACTGCCAAGAAGAAACCAATCAAAAACTGAGTAATGAACTAGTTTTTTTTCAAGCCCAAGTAAATAAGGAAATTCTATCCCTTCATGCCAAAATGGACCACATCCAGGATCAACTTAGTAGTGAAATTAAGGAATCCAATTCTACTCTACACCAATTCATCAAAAAAATTCAGGGTCCTTGCTCCTTTGACCCACCACTCTATATTGAAGGTGTTGAATCCAACCAACCTCTATACTATCATTCCAACTACCTCCCTCATGACCCGCATCTTCCCCGAGTCGAGGTAAAAAAAATTGATGGATCAGATCCACAAGCTTGGGTTACTTAGATGGAACAGTATTTATCCCTGCATGGTATCACTGATGAATTAACCAAAATTCGTTATGGAATTCTCTAATTAGAAATGGTGTCAAAATGCACGCTAAGGGTATGTTGCTTGGTCACCGTTTGTTGTAGAGTTGTATGAACTCTTTGAAACAGACACCTACCATTTAGGAAGTTTGACTAAGGTGAAACAATACATAACAATGGAATATTTGATTGCTACCTTTGAGCACTTGTCTTTCCGAATGAAAGGCATGACATTTTCTTTCTTGAAGGAATTATTTATCAGTGGACTTAAGGATGATATTCATTCCCAGGTCATCATGCATCACCCCAAGACTTGGTTATAATCCACTAAGCATGCCAAGGAAGAAAACATATCATCTGCTTCTAAAAAAAAAAAACGTTCCAGCCCTAAACCCAACACCACATTTTGGAGAAATTTATATTTTTGACACATTAGTGTTCCCCGCCCTAAACCCAACACCCTGTTGGAGAAATTTCTATTTTCGGCACACTAGTTCAGTGGGAGATAACTGACTAGTTCTATTTTAGACTCTATATTTTAGATCATCACTAGTATGTTATCATGCATGCATGCATTATGCTATTATGGAATGTTATTTCCGATATATGAGTGTATTCCACTCATTCATTGTATCATATTGATCATATTCATCATCATCTATTTATCAATCATCAACTCATTGGAGTAGTATGAATATATTTTCTCATTCTTCCATATTGAATATCTCTTCCTTTATTGATAAGATTTGTTTGTACTTGATTTATCTAGATCTCGTGTGCAGGGTTTGATGAAATATTGACATGGTATCAGAGCTACGATGCTTGGAGCAAGCTAGACAAGCCAAAGAATAAGTAAAATCATAGTTTCGGAAGAAAAACAAGTTCATGGTTGTACCTTTTGGCAGTGATTTCTCCCAAAATATTATTTTTTTAAGGAAACAACTCAAAATAGAAGTAAATAGACCCGTTATGAAAGTGGGATTTCAACCATTTGGCAAAATTATTCATCATTTGCTTAGAAAGGAATCTGGAAGATCACCGCCTGAAACTGATACAAATCCATGGTTGTACCTTTCTACAGTGATTTCTCCCAAAATATTAACTTTTTGAGGAAACGACCCATGAGAGAAGTACATCGAACCATTTTGTAAGTGGTTTTTCAACCGTTTGGCGAAATTCCTCACCATTTTCTCAGAAATTAAGTCAGAAGATCGTCTCCTGAAAATGATATGAATTTTCAGTTAAAGTGCCATTTCTGCAGTGATTTCTGAGTTTTTCACTTGCAAATTGAGAGTCAAATTTTAGTGGTTCTCAGACATAGAGGGAGATATGGATAGGACATCTATTATACATTCAAACTTGGTGGTAATCCTCACACCATACAATTATTTTGATTGGAATCCCAAGGCATAATTCCAACTCAGAAGGAAAGGACTGTACAACTTGATGATGGGGACATAAATATAACCTACATTAGAAATTGAGAAGATGATATGGGTGAACCGAAAGGATGAAGCCACAAGAATTATTCTTGAATTGATTTCAACTAATCTATGGTTTCATGTTTCCACATGCAAGACTCCAAACGAGATCTGGACCACCTTGGAAATTTTGTTTGGAAAGCAGGATCAGATGAGAGGTCATATGCTTGAGGTAGAGTTGAATATTTTGGATCCTAAAAGTTTTGATAATATATAGGATTTCTTTACTAAGTTTAAATATTTGATATTGATATTAGCATATTGTAGTATTGATAACTCTAAACAAGTGGACCAACTTATTCTAGCAATCTTGGCCAAGCTAGGACCAGAATATGTTGTCTATGTTTCCACTTTCCCTTCTGGAGGGTATCTTATGGGAACAAATTGGAAGATGCCTACCATGGATCAATTCATTGATTCTCTAACACATGAGTAGGAAAAAATCATCCAGATGGGCCTAATCAAGGATCCCAAAGCACATGCACTCACCATGCATGATGGAAAAGGATCATCCAAACAGAATGGGAAGGAGAAACAAAATGATAAGGAGGGATATTGCAAACCCTTTAACGACTCTTTAGGTTCCAAATACTCTTCAGATTCCAATAAGAAGAAGAAGGGAAAGCAGTGCACTTACTGCAATAACGAATCATGAAGAATCCACATGCATGAAGAAACATATTGATCTTATGGCATAGGCACTTTAGTAGAACAAACTTGGAAAATTCATTCTAGAGGGAGTCAAGAAGTAGAAGGAAGAAGATCCTTCTCCTAAGAAAGGTAATCATCATACTTTTTTTTCAATTAATTCCTCATTTTATTCATGGATTATAGATTTTGGTGCATCCCATCATATGGCAATTAAAGAGGAAGTTTTCTCTTCTTTGAGTCCATGCTCAAGACCCCCTATTCTCATGGGGGATGATACTCTAGTAGCAGTAGCAGGATAGGGGAGAGTGGAACTCCATAATGGAAGTTTTGAGAATTTTTTACATGTTCCAAATATTTCTATGAATCTAATATCAATTTTTCAAATCACTCAGGAAGGTAAAAACGTTGAATTTACATCAGATTCGATTTCAGTAATTGACATGCATGACAATTCCATCATTGCAATTGGTGAGGTGGATCACAAGTCAAGGTTGTATAAATTCACAAAGTTTTTTTACGATGACTCATTTTTTATACTTACACATAAGGAGAGTATTTTTCATGCACCTCCCGTACAACATGCATATGCTCTTGTGCTTCCATTAGTTTCAGACATCAGAGATGATTCCGTACACTCAGATTATGTACATGGAAATAAGAAGGTAGTACAACCAGATAAGAAGCCAGCGTCGAAGATTTAGAATATTCCCAAGAGGGTACAGTTCATACTTCAGGAATTAGGTATTCTTGTAGGGAATCCATTGAATTCAAGGAGGACTCAATCTCATCATGAGGAGCCTTCTCATGTACCTTCATCTTTTGAACCTGTGATGCCCATGCATTTCTATATGGTTCAATATTATGATTCACAGCTCTACAGTGAGGTTGTGGGAAATCCATTATGGAAAGAATCCATGCAGAAGGAGTATGAATCACTCCTAAATAATCATACCTGGGATTTAGTTCCACTTCCACCAGAAAGGAATATTTTCAGATGCAGATGGGTCCATAGGATAAAGAGTTACAAGGATAGACATGTTTCCAAAGGAATTCATCGGATCCATAAATATTTCTACATATTCACGAATAATTTCAGTGAGCAGAAGTTTCAAACTTTGTGGGATCGTCTCAGAGTGAAGAACACAGTTTCTTAGCAGTTGTCTTTTCTTCTTTTGATGCATTTTCTTTTGAGGGGGGGTTTATTCCCACGTGGTTTTCCCTCCTTCCTCATTTTTATCCAGTGTTAATTAGTTCCATTGTACATGAGTACCTAACATGGCCTAATTATCGGGAATCATTTTTAATCCATAGTGATGTTTAGGGGGGGTGTTGGAGAAATTTATATTTCTGGCACACTAGTTCAGTGGGAGTTAATTGACTAGTTCTATTTTAGATCATCACTATTATGCTATTGTGAATGCATGTATTTTTCTATTATGGAATGCTATGTCCTATATATGAGTGTATTCCATTCATTCATTGTATCATATTGATCATCATCTATGTATCAATCATCAACTCATTAGAGTAGTGTGAATATATTTTCTCATTCTTCCATATTGAATCTCTCTTCCTTTCTTGATAAGCTTTGTTTGTACTTTCTTTAGCTAGATATCCTGTGAAGTTTTCGATGAAACATTGATACACCCTTGCCCTTAAGACCCCTCCTCTCAAGTTACATAAGTTAACACAGGAGGAAATGGATGAATACCAACTCAAGGGCATTTTCTATAATTGTGATGATAAATACTTTCCCAGGCACAAGTGTAAAGAACATAATTTTTTTATGGATATGCCTGAAGATATTTTTGAAGAAGAGGAAAATGTCCCTCAGGTACCTGAGCTACCTCCACCAGATTATCTAACTCCACCCTATGATCCACTGGTAATTGAACCACTAATTTCTCTGAATTCACTCACAGGTTTCTCTGCTCCCCAAACCCTCAAATTAATTGGCTACATTAAGAACAAGAAATTCATCATTCTAGTTGACAACAACAACACCCATAATTTTATTGATCGTTGCATTTCCCAAGAAGTCAATTTCTATATCCATCATGTTAACCAAATCATGATTTCCAATGGGGTTTCCATGAAATGTGGAGGACGTTGTGAAAATGTGTGCCTCCAAATTGGTCAATATCATCTGAAATCTCATATGTTTTATATTGACATGGTTGGTTGTGATATTGTAATTAGTGTGGAATGGTTACACACTCTCAGACCTATTACCATGGATTTCTAGAAATTAACCATGCAATTTTAGCAAGAGGGCCAAAAACACCAATTCCAAGGAATCACAACAGGGTCACCAGAGATCATCAGTTCCCACCGAATGGAAAATCTCCTCCGGAAAGGTCATTCTATCATTATTTTCCAACTTCATTCCATTCAGGCTATTGAGACACCCTCTGTACATCCTAAAATTATCGTGGTGTCCATGATCATTTGATTCCTCTAGTTCTAGGAATTATTCCTCCAAATGTCCACCCTTATCGTCATCCATTCGCCCAAAATAATGAAATTGAGAAGATTGTTCAATAATTTTTAGAAGTCGGTGTCATTCGTCCTAGTACAAGTCCCTATTCTTCTCTAGTAGTCATGGTACTCAAGAAATAAGGTACTTGGTGCATGTGTCCTGATTTTAGAGCTCTCAACAAACACACCATCAAAGACAAATTTCCCATTCCTATCATTGATGACTTTTTGGATGGATTAAGTGGTGCTTAGTATTTTACCAAACTTGATCTTTGATTTGGATACCACCAAATTCATATGAAAGAAGAATACATTCCCAAGACTGCATTCATAACTCGTGAGGGTCACTATGAGTTCTTGTTTATGTCATTCAACCTCTGTAATGCTCCCTTCACTTTTCAAAGTCTCATGAATAATGTCTTCCATCATTTCCTATGTCATTTGGTCTTGGTTTTCTTTAATGATATTCTCATCTATAGAAAAATTTGGAAATCCCATATTTCCCATGTGGATCAAGTTCTCCAACTACTATCTCATCACAAAATTTTACTTAAATAGTCTAAATGTGCTTTTGGAGCCTCTAAAATTGAGTACCTAGGACATATTGTTGGCAAGGATGGTGTACAGGTGGATCCAAATAAAATTGAATCTATGCAGGATTGGTTGCACCTGAAAAATATTAAAATTCTATGTGGTTTCTTGGGTTTGACGGAATACTATCTTAAAAATTTTAAGAATTAAGGAAAAATTGCAACCCCAGTGCTCCTTAAAAATAATGCCTTCAGTTGGACCTTGATATCCAACCATGCCTTCCAAGATTTGAAAACAACTATGTGCACTACTCCAGTTCTGGCTCTCCTTTACTTCAACAAGACCTTTGTACTAGAATGTGATTCTTCAAGGAAAGGTATTGGGGCAGTTCTCATGCAAGATGGAAGACCTTTGGCTTTCACCAACAAACAATTATTTGAGCGTCATTTGGGCCAATCCACCTATGAAAAGGAAATGTTGGATATTCTTAACTTTGTGGATATTTGGTGTCCTTATCTCTTGGGGCAACGCTTCCAAATTAAAATTGATCATCAAAGCCTCAATTATTTTTTGGAACAAATAATTTCTTCCCCGGAGCAACAAAAATGGGTAACCAAGTTGTTTGGAAATCATTACGAGATCATATACAAAAAAGGAAAATAAAATGTGGTGGTTGATTCCCTTTCAATGAAATATGAAGAAGACATGTCTCCTTTTTCCCTCTCTTTCACTTTCACAGATTGGCTTCAATCAGTTAGCCATGAATGGTTGCAAGATCCCAAACTTTCAAGACTAATCCAAACACTGCAACATGATCTGCAAGCTTCTCCAAGATACTCGTGGCACCAAGATGAGCTATGTTATAAAGGTCACATGTATTTAAGAAAATAGTCGAACCTTAAATCCATCGTACTCTCTAAGTTTCATGCTTAACCTACAACTAAGCATTCTAGTTTTACCAAAACCTATGAATGGGTCAAAAGTTCTTTTTTGGGGAACGGTATTAAATAGGACATTCACACCTTTGTGGCTGAATGTGGTACCCGTTAACACAATATGGGGGAGACAGTTAAATCCCTAGGCACACTCCAACTGCTTCCGATCCAACCTACTATTTGGAAAGATATGTATATGGACATCATTATTGGCTTACCTAAATAAGGAAATAAGTCAGTCATCATGGTAGTAGTGGATCATCTTTCTAAATATGCTCATTTTTTTTCTCTTCAGCACCTGTTCAACGCCTCCACAGTCGCTTAATTTTTTATGTATCCTGTCTTCAAACTCCATGGCATGCCTCATTCTATTGGTTTTTGCCATGATCCCACTTTCACTAGCACTTTCTGGAAAGAATTGTTCAGACTCCAGGGAACCTAATTACATCTCAGCACAACATATCATCCTCAGACTAATGGAAAAACTGAAGTAGTCAACAAGTGTTTGGAAACCTATTTGAGGTGTTTTGTATCTGACAAAAACAATCAGTGGGTTCAGTGGTTACCCCTCATTGAATGGTGGTACAACACTTCTTACCACACAACCACTCGCATGACTCCCTTTGAAGCATTTATGGACTCCCGCCACATTTAGTTGTATCATACATATCCAATGTCTCCAAGGTTCATCAGGTGGATCAAACTCTTACACTCTGCATGGCCATCCTCTGTCCTCTCAAAGAAAATTTGGTCATGGCTCAAAATCACAGGAAACAACAAGAAGATCAAGGTCATTCTGAACATGAATTTGTTGAAGGGGGCCAGGTGTTTCTTCATCTGCAACCTTATAAGCATACTTCACTCAAATCCCAACATTGTCATAAACTTGTCCCCAAATTCTATGGTCCTTATCGTATTCTCAAAAGAGTGGGGTATGTTCCCTACCACTTAGAGTTTCCCAGTCTATAACAACCCTAGTAGAATATATACTTAGGGATTATTAAGTAAAAGATTTATTAGGTAATTAATTTTTCCTAACATGTTAATAACTAAACAACAATTGGTCTAATGATATTAATTAAGTATTTATT
>SNQJ01S0186779.1:1337-14327 GCA_010110895.2 Picea sitchensis
TCTTTTCCAGACTCTTGGGATAATATGGTTGTAGCAATAGGTAGTACCACTCAATATACATTGAAGTATGAGGATATAGTTGCATCCTTGTTATCTGAAGAAATGAGGCGAAAAAGCATGGATTGTCACAACACCGATGCTTTATTTGTAAAAGGGAATACCCAAGATAGGAACCCTGGTAAGCCTTCAGGGTGGAGATATAAATCTACAGGTAGATATAAGTCTCTAGGAAATCTTTGAGGAAATGCTGGAAGTGTGGTAAAATAGGGCATTATAAGAAAGATTGCAAGTCTAAGAAGGTTGAAAAAGAAAAGGGATTTGATAGTACCTCTTCCACAGAGGCGAAAACCTCCACTGAAGAAGGAGGTGATGTTAACCTAGCATATACAAGTACACATGCAGACCATGATGTATGGTTGATCGACTAAGGTGCATCATACTGTATGACTCCTCATAGGGAGTGGTTCTCTGAATATGAAAAATATGATGGTGGTGATGTATTCCTAGAAGATGAATCGACATCAAAAATCTTGGGATGTGGAAGGGTTAAGTTGCTGCAAAAATATAGAAGGATTAGAACTCTCCCTGGGGTTCTACACATTCCAAAACTAGCAAGGAGAATAATATCTATAAGCAAGATGGATGATGCAGGAGTGGATACTGTATTTGGAAAGAACGCTTGCAAGATGGTACAAGGAGAAATGGTGTTGATGAGGGGAGTTCGATGTGGAACTATGTACAAGTTGCTAGGAAGAACTTCTACTAATGGGTGTAACAATTTTTTTGTCCTTGAGCAGACAAATAGAGAAGACAAGACCAATATCGTCCTTGAAAAGAAGACCTTGCTGTGGCATCAAAGACTGGGACATATTGGAGAAAAGGGCCTTCAAACACTACACGATAAAGGTATGGTTGAAGGTATGTCTAATTGCACTCTGAATTTTGATTTCTGTGAACATTTCATATATGGTAAATGTGACATCCCCCAAAAATAAAATATTTTTATTTTTTGTGTGCTGGAAAATTATTTCTGTTTTTGGCAAATTCGAATCTGGAAAATTTTTGCCATTTATGGAAATTACGAATTTCGAATTTAATAATTGTATTTAATTATTGTGACTATTGGGTAGAGATATGTTTGGACTCAACTAACTATTTGAATAGGACACTTGTATCACAACATAATATTTATATTAACTGTTGAAGGACAAATGGAACAACCATGTTAAAAATCAGCTGATCATGACTCCATGAGTGGGGAACAAGTTGGAACTGCCTCTGGGATGATTATTACAAGTGGAAAATAAGAGATTTGGCCATTGGTAGCCCCTGAGAACCAGGGATTAAGAAAGCTGTGAAAATCCCCAAATGAGGGAAAAGACCTGGGAAAAATTGATAAATAGAATATGTGAGGAGGCAGGACGCTGCCAAGTATGCTGGGAATTTTTTTATGAGTTCTCTTCTTGTTATGAACACTGCGGATTGAGTGTGAGGCAAGAGGATATTGCTGAAACAGAATTGTCTTGTTGTTATGAGCACTGTTGAGTAAGTGTGAGGCAAGAGGATAACTATTGGAATTGAAGGACATTGCTGAGGAGGAGTTTCCAAGTTCTCTCTCATGGATTCATGGTCAGGCTAGGGGGTGAACCGGGCAAGTGACTTTGGATACCCTGTTTTACGGTTGGGAGGAACATGGTTGTTCCCTTTGTCTTCCCGCAGATTGGATTTAGATATGTTAATCTACCCCTCTCGATTATGAATGGCTATGTTTTTATTTCGATGTCATATTAAATCTGAACTGGAATGATGTCCATTCTCTGTCTAAATGATTTTTCTGATGCACTGTATTGATTAAATCAGAACTGTAATATTTTTCGCTTTTTTTTCGTTGTGGGGAATATATGTGAAGTAAATCTGTAATTATATTTCTATAAGTAAGTAAGGAAAGGAGGAGATTAACGACAATGAGGCAGACCCTCTCTGTAGATAAATCCCCAGGAAACCAAACTCAGATCCCTCAGAACATCATTTATAATGACCAATCTCTGATGGAATGATATTCTTAATCATGTATTTACATAGATGCAAAGATCTAGTATTGTTGACGTTTAATGCATTGATTAAAAGAGGCTCTAAGTGAATAGAATTTACCTTATACAAAAAAAATTATCCTTTGTTCCCTTTTGTGCGTGTAAAATTCCTAAGTCCTTAGGCTTTCAGAATTCTGTGAGGTAAAGGTATATCGTATCCTTCAACACCTTCAGTCTCCCAGAAACGAAAGTAAGAGTTCTCCCAAAAAAAGAAAAATCAAGAGTACCCGCAAAGGATAAAGATCAGGGAGTCATGAAAATAGTGTGAAGAGTTACAGTAGAAGCATAGTACTCTCTTCCTTTTCATTTTGATTGAATTATTATCTTAATTCTTTTTCAACGGGAAAAATTAGTCCAACTTTCCTTTCACCTTTCAAAATTCGGGAGTTGTAGTGTGTTGTTGTTTGGTAGTTGCAAACCCCGAAACCCTGAATCCCAAAATCCAGAAGTGTTGGTCCCACATCCTTTCACCTTTTGGAATTCGGGAGTTGTAGTGTGTTGTTGTTTGGTAGTTGCAAACCCTGAAACCCCAAATCCTGAAATCTCAAAGTGTTGGTCCCACATCCTTTCACCTTTCGGAATTTGGGAGTTGTACTGTGTTGTTGTTTGGTAGCTACAAACCCCGAAACCTCAAATCCCAAAATCCCGAAGTATTGGTCCCACATCCTTTCACTTTTCAAAATTCGGGAGTTGTAGTATGTTGTTGTTTGGTAGTTGCAAACCCCGAAACCCCGAATCGTGAAAACACGAAGTGTTGTCCTACATCCTTTAATCTTTTTGGAATTCGGGAGTTGTTGTGTGTTGTTGTTTGTTTTTTGAAAACCCTCAAACCCCGAACCCCGAAATCCCAAAATGTTAGTTCCTTTATTTTCGCAATACAGGAATTGTTGTTTGTCGAGTATGAAAACCGTGAAACCCAAGCCCCGAAATACCGAAATGCGGGTCTCAAATTTCCCTTTTCGCATTTCGAAAATTTGTTTATGTTGATGTTTGGACACCGGAACTAGCGAAGCTCCGAATCCCGAAATCCCGAAGTGCGGGACCCACCTTTCCTTTTTCGCATTTCGGAGGTTTGTATATGTCGTTGGGCACTTGCACTCGCGAAATCCTAAAATCCGAATCCCAAAGTATTGATCACCTTTGCCAATTTTGGGAGTTAATTTGTGTTGATGATTGACTTTTGTATTCATGAAATCCTGAACACCGAAACCCCGAAGTTCTCGACATCTTTTCGCAATTTTGGGAAAATTTGTGTGTTGATGTCTGACTCTTGTACTCGCGAAACCCCTAATCCCAAAACCCCGAAATTCTGGCCCATAGTCATTCTGTATTTCAGATTTCAGAAAACAACAGGGTCCTTAGTTTTTTATTTGACACTTGTGATCACTCAAACCTGATTGACCTCTGTTTCTTCACAAAGATGTAGGAACATAGTAGGAATTATTGTTATAGGAACAACTCAAATGAATGGGCTGATAGAAAACGTTGGAGGGTCTTCATCCAGGATAGGAGTATAATAATAATAGTTCATATTACAGGTCACTGTTGTACGGGACATGACAATTACCTAAATTATTATATGGAGAAGATATAGGTATGTACTTACTCGTAGGTGGAATTTAAGTACAGATGTTAATAGAGAGTTAAAACAAACTTTTCTACAGTAAAGACGATAATATTCTCCTTTACACATGCACATAGAAGACAGTCAAGTTACTTACTGTTTTAGCAGTCATAAAGATCCAGACTTGCAATCCCAAGCATAATTATATGTGCAGAACTGAATTACTTTGACAACTTTCTATTCGAAGTAAACTAGGCTGGTGTAATGATGTCTTGATGGATTGATTTATTTTGGGTAAATTTGAGGTTCATTACATATGGTATCAGAGAAAAAGTTACAACATTGGGCCTGAACAGGGCCACATTAATTGCTTAGTATATATTCTAATTTTTGAAAAAAAACTAATAAATCTTGTGGATTACAAACAGAAAGTGTTTCTGTTTTGTGTTGAATAATGGTAGCTCAAGAAGGTGCATAAACTAGGGTGGAAGACAATCCACAACAAGGACCTCCTGGAGATCCAAGACAGAACAGTGATGGAAGCTCACCCATGGAGGTGTTGGAAACAATGAGGAACCTTATTGTTGAACTATAGGTTTTCAAGGCCGACAATGAAAAATTGAAGAAGGCACAGCAGGAACAACAAGATATAAATGAAGTCCTACTGTGTAGTATAGTAACCAAGAAAAGCCCAAAAGATGATAACCATGAGGAAGAGGTCAGCAAAAAGGCCCTCCAAGAATTCTTGTGCAAAAACAGAAAAAAGAGACAGTTTGTCTGAAGGGACACCTTCAGCTGAAGACAAAACCATACCAGACAGAAAAAGAAAACAAACATACCACCTTGAAGGAGAATTTAAAAAGATTAAACTAGCTACTTTTGATGGAGAATCCGGGACAGGAGAAGAAGTCGAGGCATGATTGTTGGACATCAAAAAATACTTCCAAATCTACAACTATTCCAGCAACATGAAGGTTAGAATGGCCATCTACAATTTGAAAGGGAAGGCCAGCATTTGGTGGCAGAACCTTAAATTGGACAAGGGACTAAAGGAGAAACAGTTGGAATGGTCCGACTTTAAGAAGTATTTTAAGTAACAATACCTTTCTGAAAGCTATTATGAAAGGAAGATGAAAGAATTCTATGATTTACGACTTGGACAAATGATGATGGAAGACCTTATACATAAATTTCTGGAACTACTAAGGTTCTTACCATACATCCGGGAGAATAATGTCAAAATCCAACGATTCTTAAGTTGTTTACCACAGTCCTACAGGGACATAATTGAGTTTAACAACCCCAAATCCTTGAGTGAGGCATTCAGGAAAGCACAAATGTGATATGACCAGTATAAAAAGTGGGTAGAGTTTCCCAAGACCTGGAAGGATAAGAAGCAATATGGAATAAACGAACCGAAGAAGGGATACCAGCCAACTCCTTATCATAATGCAACAAAAAGTTTCCAAAGGAAGGACTTTCACTCCAATCATCTGAATATGCAAGGTAGCGGTAAACTGGTAAACCTGGGAATGAAGAGGTTTGGGGACAACTCCCGCGAGCCATTAAAGTATTGGGAGTGTGGAGAGCCTCATCTAAGGATGAACTTTCCACGTTTAATTGAAGAAAACAGAACTGTTGTTCACAATTTGCAGGAAGCCTCAACAGTGGGTGACATGGGAAGAAGTATGCATCGGAGAAATGCATCCATAGATGGTCGACAAGCTGACCACCAGTCCTCGGTGGTAGAAATCGAAGGTAAAATCCATGACACTCGAATTTCTATTTTAATTGACCCTGGAGCTACGTTAAGTTATATTACTCCTGATGTAGTAGAGTTGAATAAACTTAAGAAACAAAAGCACGAAAAATATTGGCTTGTACAACTAGCATCAGGTACTAAAAGAAAATTAGTTAACTTTATTTCTGATCTTGAGTTCATCTTAGATGGTCAAAAGATAAGGAGCAATCTGAACATCCTACCACTAGGAGCTTATGATATGATTATCGGGATGGATTGGTTGGAACAACACAAAGCGGTACTAGACTGTTATACAAAGATACTTAGCTATAAAGATAATTTTGGCACTGTTAGAACAACCCAAGGTATACCAAAACCTGTGTCAGTCAGACAAGTTTCAGCGATGCAATTCAATAAATGTATTAGAAAGGGATGTCAAGTTTACGCCATCCAAGTAACGAACCTTTTAGAAAAAAAAGATAATCCCAAGTTAGAAGACTTTGTTGTCCTATGTGAATTCAGAGACTTGTTTGTTGATGAGATACCAGAATTGCCTCCTAGGAGAGAAATAGATTTCTCCATAGACTTACTACCCAGATCAGCCCCTATCTCAAAAGAACCCTACCGAATGAGTCTACCTAAACTGACAGAATTAAAAATACAATTACATGAATTGTTGGATAAAGAGTATATCAGACCAAGTGTCTCTCCATGGGGAGCATCAGTCCTCTTTGTGAAAACGAAAGACGGTACTCTAAGGTTATGTATCGATTATAGACAACTGAACAAAGTGACCATTAAGAACAAATACCCCTTACCCAGGATAAATGATCTGTTCGATCAAGTTGGTGCGGCCAAGATCTTCTCAAAATAGGATTTACGATCCGGATATCATCAAGTTAGGATAAAAAACTAGGACATAAACAAAACAACTTTTCAAACAAGATACATACACTACGAGTTTGTAGTCATACCTTTCGGACTCACTAATGCAATAGCCACATTTATGTGCTTGATGAACAACATTTTCAGCCAGTACTTAGACAAGTTCATAGTAGTATTTATCGACGATATTCTTGTCTATTCTAAAACGAAGGAGGAACATGATGAACACTTATGACTAGTTCTGCAAACACTAAGGAAACACAAACTATACGCAAAATTTGACAAATGTGACTTTTATCAAAAAGAAATACAATATTTAGGACATGTCATTTCCTCGGAAGGTATTGTCGTAGACCTGGAAAAGATAAAAGCCATTATGGAATGGCCAGTACCTAAGGATGTGGAAGATATTCGGTCATTCATGGGAATCACCAGATATTATCGCAAATTTATAGAAGGGTTCTCCAAGATAGCCTACCCTATCACGTCACTACAAAGGAAAGGGACCAATTTTAACTGGTCGCAAAAGTGTCAAGACAGTTTTAACAAGATAAAGAATTATTGACATCGGCGCCCATCTTGAAGGTAGCAGACCCAGATAAAGACTTCACAGTATGTGTTCATGCAAGTAAAGAGGGAATAGGTGGTGTTCTAACTCAGGAAGGGCACATGATTTGTTATGAGTCTCAGAAACTAAATGAACACGAGCGAAATTACATCGCTCATGACTTAGAATTGGAAGCAGTAATACATGCCTTAAAAATGTGGTGACACTATATAATGGGCAGAAAATTCTTACTATTGACAGATAATAGCGGAGTGAAATATCTGTTTAACCAACCAGACCTTAATGCAAGATAGGAAAGGTTGCTAGCCTTCTTGAGTGAATTTGAATTTGAGGTCAGACATATCAAGGGTAAGGAAAATAAATTAGTAGATGCTTTAAGCTGCATAATCCATGGTTTATTTGAGATAAACATCAGCAGGGCAAAGAGTGATCTGGAACAAAGAGTAAGGACGACAGGTATCAATGATGAAAATTACACTAAGAAAATGGCAGAATTTCAAAATAGTATTGCAAACTCAGATAAACTAGATATAAGTATTGCCAACAAGGGTCTATTAAGATTTAAAAACAGACTTTACATACCAGATTCAACAGAGCTAAACTTAACTTTTTTAGATGAAGTGCATAAGAAACCGTATTCTGGCCATCTAGGTTACAAGAAAACAATAACAACACTCAAAAAATTATTTTACTAGCCTAATATGAAGGGTGAAGCAGTAGAGTACTTGGCTAGGTGCCAAGATTGTCAGCAGGTTAAGGCCGAACACCATCATCCAGCCGGCCTATTACAACCATTACCAGTAGCAGAATGGAAATGGGAGGCCATATCGCTGGACTTTATAACAGGTTTGCCTAAAACTAAGAAATAGAATGATTCAATCATGGTTGTAATCGATAAACTCAGTAAGTCTGCACACTTTATTCCTGTAAAGTCTACTTTTAAAGTTATTAACATTGATGAAATATTCATGAAAGAATTTTTTAGACTGCATGGTATTCCTAAAATGGTGATTTCAGATAGAGACGTAAAATTCGCATTTGCCTTTTGGAAGGAATTGTTTGCAGGGCTAAATACTAATTTGAATTTCAGTACGAGTTATCATCCACAAACGGATGGACAGACCGAAAGGACAAACCAAATCATAGAGGATATGCTCCACATCTATGTAAGAACAAAACCGAACAAATGGGAAGACTACCTACACTTGGTAGAGTTTGCATATAACAATGGTTACCAAACTTCGGCTAAGTTGAGCCCTTTCGAAATACTGTACGGAAGAAAATGTACAACTCCAATTAGCTGGGATAACATGGCTGAAAAACTCATAGTTGGAGCAGAGATGATCCTAGAAATGGAGAACATGGTAAAAAGGGTACAAAAAACTTGAAAGAAGCACAGGACAGACATAAGAGCTATGCAGATCAGAAAAGAAGACACCTGCAATTTCAAGTGGGAGACCATGTTTATTTGAAGGTCAAAGCCTACAAAATCTCACTGAAGTTGGGGAACTGTGCCAAGATGGCACCCAGGTTTTGTGGGCCCTTCGACATAGTAGCTCGAATTGGACTTGTAGCATATCATCTTGCAATTCCAGCTAATCTAAGAATTCATAATGCATTTCATGTTTCTTTGTTGAAAAAGTATATTCATGACCCTACTCATATGATTGATTGGAACTTGGTGTAGGTGGAACCCAAGGGAAGGTTCGAGGTGGAACCCCTGCGCATTATGGACCGGAGAGAAATAACACTTTGGAATAGAGCCATTGCTTAGGTAAAGGTGCAATGGAAGCACTTTAGTTATGAGGAGGCCACTTGGGAATTGGAGGGAGATTTGCGGAAATATCATCCAATCCTTTTCCAGAAAAGGAATGAACACTGAGGACAGTGTTTTACTAAAGGGTGAAAGGATGTGACATCCCACAAAAATAAAATATTTTTTTTTTTTGTGTGCTGGAAAATTATTTTCGTTTTTGGCAAATTCGAATCTGAATTTTTTTTGTCATTTGGCAATTCCGAATTTCAAATTTAATAATTGTATTTAATTATTGTGATTGTTGGGCAGAGATCTGTTTGGACTCAACTAACTATTTGACTATGACACTTGTATCACAATAGAATATTTATATTAACTGCAGGAGGACAAATGGAACAACCATGTTAAAAATCAGTTGACCATGACTCCACAAGTGGGGAACAAGTTGGAACTACCTCTGCGCTGATTATTACAAGTGGTAAATCATATATTTGCCCATTGGCATCCCCTGAGAATCAAGGATTAAGAAAGTTGCGAAAATCCCCAAAGGAGGGAAAAAGACTTGAGAAAAATTGATAAATAGCATATGTGAGGAGGCAGGACGCTGCCAAGTATGCTGGGAAAAGATTTATTAGTTCTCTTGTTGTTATGAACACTGTGGATTGAGTGTGAGGCAAGAGGAGCTTGCTGAAACATAATTGTCTTGTTGTTATGAGCAATGTTGAGTAAGTGTGAGGCAAGAGGATAAATGCTCGAATTGAAGTACATTGCTGAGGAGGAGTTTCCAAGTTCGCCCTCATGGATTCATGGTCAGGCTAGGGGGTGAACCGGGCAAGTGACTTTGGCTGCCCTGTTCTATGGTAGGGAGGAACGTGGCTACTCCCCTTGTCTTCCCGTGGAATGAATTCACATATGTTGATCTACCCCTCTCGATTATGAATGGCTATGTTCTTATTTCGATGTCATATTAAATCCAAACTGAAATGATGTCCATTCTCGGTCTGAATGATTTTTCTGATGCATTGTATTGATTAAATCAGAACTGTAACGTTTTCACTTTTTGTTTGTTGTGGGGAATATATGTGAAGGAAATCTGTAATTATATTTCTATAAGTAAGTAAGGAAAGGAGGAGATTAACGACAATGAGGCAAACCCTCTCTGTAGATAAATCCCCAGGAAACCAAACTCAGATCCATCGGAACATCATTTATAATGACCAATCTCTGATGGAATGATATTCTTAATCATGTATTTACATAGATGCACAGATCTAGTACTGTTGACGTTTAATGCATTGATTAAAAGAGGCTCTGAGTGAATATTATAGAATTTACCTTATACAAAAAAATTTATCCTTTGTGCCCTTTTGTGCGTGTAAAATTCCTAAGTCCTTAGGCTTTCGAAATTCTGTGAGGTAAAGGTATATCGTATCCTTCTACACCTTTAGTCTCCCAGAAACAAAAGTAAGAGTTCTCCCAAAAAACGAAGAATCAAGAGTACCCGCAAATGATAAAGAGTAGGGAGTGATGAAAATAGTGTGAAGAGTTGCAGTAGAAGCAGAGTACTCTCTTCTTTTGCGTTTTGATTGAATTATTATCTTAATTCTTTTTCTACAGGAAAACTTAGTCCAACTTTCCTTTCACCTTTCAAAATTCGGGAGTTGTAATGTGTTGTGGTTTGGTATTTGCAAACCCCTAAACCCCGAATCCTGAAATCCTGAAGTGTTGGTCCCACATCCTTTCACCTTTCGGAATTTGGGAGTTGTAGTGTGTTGTTGTTTGGTAGTTGCAAACCCCGAAACCCAGAATCCCAAAATCCCGAAGTGTTGGTCCCACATCCTTTCACCTTTCAGAATTTGGGAGTTGTAGTGTGTTGTTGTTTGGTAGTTACAAACCCCAAAATCCCGAATCCCCAAATCCTGAAGTGTTGGTCCCACATCCTTTAACTTTCCATAATTCGGGAGTTGTAGTGTGTTGTTGTTTCATAGTTTCAAACCCCGAAACCCTGAATCCTGAAATTCCGAAGTGTTGTCCTACATCCTTTCACCTTTTTAGAGTTCGGTAGTGGTTGTGTGTTGTTGTTTGGTTTTTCAAAACCCCAAAATCCTGAAATGTTAGTTCCTTTCTTTTTGCAATACGGGAATTGTTGTTTGTTGAGTATGAAAACCGTGAAACCTGAACCTTGAAATCCTGAAATGCAGGTCTCACCTTTTCCCTTTTTGCATTTTGAAAATTTGTTAATGTCGATGTTTGGACACCGGAACTCACAAAGTTCCAAACCCTGAAATACCGAAGTACGGGACCCACCTTTCCTTTTTCACATTTCAGAGGTTTGTATATGTTGTTGGGCACTTGCACTCATGAAATCCCGAACTCTGAATACAAGAAGTACTGATCACCTTTCACAATTTCGGGAGTTGTTGTGTGTTGATGATTGACTTTTCTATTCATGAAATCCCGAACCCTGAAACCCCGAAGTGCTCGACATCTTTTCGCAATTTTGGGAAAAGTTGTGTGTTGATGTCCAACTCTTGTACTCATGAAATTTCGAATCCCAAAACCCTGAAAGGTTGGCCCACAGTCGTTCCGTATTTTGGATTTCGGCAAACAACAGGGTCCATAGTTTTTTATTTGGTACTTGTGATCACTAAAACCTGATTGACCTCTGTTTCTTCACAAAGTTGTAGGAATATAGTAGGAATTATTGTTATAGGAACAACTCAAATGAATGGGCTGATAGAAAACGTTGGAGGATCTTCATCCAGGATAGGAGTATAATAATAACAGTTCATATTACAGGTCACTGTTGTACGGGACATGACAATTACCTAAATTATTATATGGAGAAGATATAGGTATGTACTTACTCGTAGGTTGAATTTAAGTACATATGTTAATAGAGAGTTAAAACGAACTTTTCTACAGTAAAGACGATAATATTCGCCTTTACATGCACACATAGCAGACAATCAAGTTACTTACTGTTCTAGCAGTCATGAAGATCCAGATTTGCAATCCCAAACATAATGATATGTGCAGAACTGAATTACTTTGACAACTTTCAGTTTGAAGTAAACTAGATTGGTGTAATGATGTGTTGATGGATCGATTTGAATATTACCTTCTCTTAAAACTCTAAGCTTAAAGGAAGTTGAATTATGTCATATAATTTTATTTTTTTTGGTAAATTTGAGGTTCATTACAATAAACAAAATTGATTAAGATTCCCATCTCGTGCTACAAGAGCAAAGGGGATCTTAGAGTTGATACACAGTGATGTGTTTGGACCTTTTCATGTTCCATCCCTAGGTAAATCTGTCTATTATGTTTCATTCATAGATGATTTTTCAAGTAACACATGGATTTATTTTCTTACAAAGAAATCTGAGGTATTTGATAAATTTAAAGAGTTTAAGGCTTTGGTAGAAAATGAGACAGAGAATAAATCAAAGGTATTGAGAATAGATAATGGAGGAGAATTCTACGGAAATGAATTCGAAGAATTCTGTAAGAATTGTGGTATAGAAAGGTAGAAGACTACTCCATACACTCCTCAACAGAATGGAGTTGCAGAAAGGATGAATAGGACATTGATGGAAAAAGCAAGGAGCATGCTCATCGGTGCCAGGTTAGGACAAGAATTATGGGCAGAGGCAGTGGGTACAACATGTTATCTGGTCAATCGATCGCCTTTATCAGCATTGGACAATAAAACTCCACACGAGGTATGGTCTGGAAAGAAACCCTCTCTTCAATATCTTAGAGTGTTTGGCTGTGATTCTTATGTACATGTTCCAAAGAAGAATAGGAGTAAGATGGATAAAATGGCTGAAAAGTGTATCTTTATTGGTTATAAATATGGTGTGAAAGGTTATAAACTTTGGAACCCAGAAACCAAGAAGACTATTTACAGTCGAGATGTTGTGTCCAAAGAGGTAAAAGATGTGTCCAAACAGGAATTCCTACCAACGCAAGACGAACCTGAGAAAATAGAGCTTGAGTTGGATGATGCAAAATCTGAATCATCTAAAGAAGAGGAAGCAAAAGAAGAAGAAGAATAACCTCATACCCTAGTATTGAGGAGATCAGTGAGAGATAAAATAAAACCAGAAAGGTATAGTCCATCTGATTTCCATTCAATTTTTTTTTTATCTATTACTGATGATGATCCCAGAACTGTCAAGGAAGTAGTGAATTCAGAGGATAGTAAACTCTGGAAGAAGGCCATGGTTGAAGAAATGGATTCTTTGGATAAGAATGAGGCATGGGATATAGTTGAGTTGCTAGCTGGAAGAAAATCTATTGGTACAAAATGGTTGTTTAAGAAGAAGTTTAATGCACAAGGTAAAGTGGAGAAATACAAAGCTTGGTTAGTAGCAAAAGGTT
>SNQJ01S0186780.1:0-18553 GCA_010110895.2 Picea sitchensis
TCGATTCAAGTAGAGCCCTTGGGCTCCCATAAAGTAAGGCCCGTTCCTGAATATTAGGTCCCGGTCCTCCTGGGAAATGAATTCGAAGATGTAGATTCCCTTTCCAATGGCATAACAGGTCACACTGTTCTTTATTAGCGGCCTCCAGTTTATTTGTATCCAGTTATCAATTGTTCTTATGGAAGGCCAAAGCCCCATGAATTGGCCTACCAGTCCACGCTCTGACAAAGAGATAGCTACTTTCATTGGTTGTTCCGGAGGGAGAATGATTTCTGGAATGTCCTCAAGTCGTCTTACAAATATCGATGATTCTCCAGAGGAGGCCTTCTTCGAGCAGGCTGTGATCAGTTTGTTAAAGGTCGCAGAGGGGGAGGGAGGGGGCGGCGGCTCCCCTCCGTCCTGACTTGCCATGGAGGGCCGAACCCTGTTAGCTCAACCTTTCAACGGTCCAGAACCCTACTCGCGATCCTCCACTGTGTATGAATACATCATGTTATTATTCATTGCCTGATAAGGAATATAGTCTATCATTCTACTATTCTTGGCAGATAACAAAACCCTAATCTTTTATTCTACGTCGAGCATTAGGTCGTTGATATCTTCAATTGAACTTATCCTTGCTGCATTATAATGCCCCAATATTTTCACCACTTTCGCACCTGCGTTGATATCTTCAATTGTTCGCACCTGCATATGATCCGCTGCATTGAACGAAAAAACTAAGGAGATTAACATATAAATAAATTTTATGTGCACTAAAAGAAGACGGAATGTATATATGTGGAAAACGAAGGAAAATCAGAGTTCGGGTTTTGGCGTTTACCAACACCCAACACAACAACAAAAAAACAACTATTCCCGAATTGTGAAACTCAAATAGGCTATGGGGCCAACATTTTGAACGTGAGTGGGTCTATCTCACAAGCCCGTTGATGACCCGAAAAAGAAACCCCGAACAACTATGCTCTGAATCAATGTGGCACCACGTTCGCAATCTGAAGAACCAAATAATTACAATCTGAAGAACCAAATAATTACAACGTTTACTCAAATTGAAAACAATATAGCGAATTCGATCAAGGAATGAGACGAGTTTACAAATTCAATAAAAACATAGTGTAAACGGAGAAAACACCTCCGAATACAAAATAGCAAATTATATTCAATGTGCTTTCAAACACAGACCATTACAATCTGTTTCAGGTACTTATATAAACACTAACAAAAATGCCCCATTGATCTTAGAAAAAAATTTAATTGAGGCGGTAATGGTACCTCGTGACCTTCAAAGGTTAAGGTGGCCACCGCTTGAGCAATTTAGGGCAAACCAGTTAAAACGATGCTTAATCCTTGAGTTTTGAAGGGTCAAGACGACCATCGATGCGTTGTTTATACACGTGGTGAAATGATTATTAACTAACATATTCCCTCTTAATCATTTCAAAACAAAAAAAAATGAAACATGCAATACAAGATTGATGTTAACAATGCATTACAGCTTAGAGACCCCAATATTATCTCTATGAATTTTAAACAATTCATTTCCCAAAGGATTTGTAAATATGTCTGCAAATTGTTCTTCATAACTGCAGAACTGAACATAAATTTCTTTACCATTTACCAGCTCTCGAATGAAATGATACCTCGTCTCAATGTGCTTACTCTGCTTGTGAAAAACGTGATTATTTGACAGTGCAATGGTAGATTTATTATCATAGACAATTTGAGTTGCACCATACTGTTCATGCAATAATTCATTCAAGATTCTTCTCATCCATACAATTTGACATGCAGTTGTTGTTGTTGCAACATACTCTTCCTCAGCATAAGATAAAGTCATTATGGGTTGTTTCTTTGATGCCCATGCCATTGGTCCAGATCCAAGACTGCACACATAACTAGATGTGCTCTTCCTATAATCAATGGAACCTGCAAAATCACTATTAGTATATCCGATCAGCTCAAATTTCAAGTTTTATGTGTATCGGATACCAAAATCAATTGTTCCAGCAATGTATCTCAAGATCCTCTTTCCTCCTTGCCAATGAGTACTCTTCGAAGTCTCCATGAATCTGGAAATTAAAATTACAGCAAACATAATATGAGGTCTTGATGTTGTTAAATGCATAAGGCTTCCAACCAACTTCTTATAGAGAGTTGGATCAACATATGATCCCTCATCATACTTGCTAAGTTTAGTGCCAGTTGCCATTGGTGTTGTAGCTGGTTTACAATTCAACATTCTAAACCTTTTCAATACTTCATTTGCATATTTAGTTTGACAAATGAAAATGCCATTATCAGATTGATCCACTTCAATTCCAAGGAAATATTTCATCAATCCTAAATCAATCATCTCAAACTTTGTTTTCATGGCATTTTTAAAATCATTCCAGTAAAAATCAAGTCATCAACATACAGACATACAATCAACATTTTACCTTCCTGGTTTAACTTTGTATACAGAGTTGGTTCACTTGGACTTCTACCGAATCCAACACTAATTAGGTACACATCAATCCTACCATACCAAACTCTGGATGCCTTCTTCAATGCATATAAAGCTTTCCTGAACTTGTAAACTTTATCTCCGTGCTTATCAATCTCATAACCCAGAGGTTGTCTTACATAAACCTCTTCTTCCAAACATCCATTCAAGAATGTAGACTTAACATCCATCTGATGCATGATCCATTTATTCTGAGCTGCAATATCTAAGACCATCCTTACTATGTAAATTCTTGCTACAGGAGCAAAGGTTTCATTGTAATCAATATTGGGTTGTTGACTAAACCTCTGAGCTACAAGTCTATCCTTGTACTTTTCAACTTCACCTTTTGCATTCAGCTTAGTCTTATAAACTCACTTAACACCAATACTATTCTTACCTTTAAGTAAATCAACAAGATCCCAAGTGTTATTTATTTTAATGGAATCAATCTCCTCATCCATTGTTTTTATTCAGACATCGTCTTTAGAAGCTTCATCAAAACTTACGGGATCACATGCCATTAATGCAAAATTTGAAACCTGATCTACTTCTTCATTTTGATCATATAATTCTCTTAAGCTTCTAGTCTTTTGACCTTTAAATTTGTTTTTCAATGAAGCGAAAGTAGGATTCGATTCACTACTTACCTGTGAATCTATTTGATGTCCACCATGTCCAAATGGCTCACCACGCTCATGAGTTTTGGACATTCTAAATTGAGATGGGATGATATTTGGTGCTTCGCTTATAAGACTTCTTGCTGCAGGCATATGTGCATGTGGAACCATTTGTCCACCTCCTTCAGTGTGCTCATCTCCATCATCATCTTCATGGGGTAACACAGCTCCCTCTGAAACAGATTTAACAATACTTCCATCCCAGGCTTCCTCTTCCTTAAATTCAATGTCTCTGTTGATTACATACTTCTTGGTGATGGGATTGTAGAGTCTATATTCCTTAGACTCTTCACTGTATCCAACAAAGATACATCTCTCACTTCTGTCATCCAACTTCCTCCTCATTTCTTTAGGTACATGCGGATATGCTACACATCCAAAAATTCTGAAATAAGAAACATTGCAAGGCTTACCGTCCAAGGCTTCCCAAGGTACACAATTCCTCACAGTCTTGGCTAGACTTCTATTCAAGATATAGACAGAGCAAACAACTGCATCACCCCAATATTCATTTGAAATATGCTTCTCTTTCAACATGCTTCGAGCCATATTCATGATGGTTTGATTCTTCCTTTCAACCACTCCATTCTGCTATGGAGTATATCGAGCAGTAAATTGCCTTTTAATTCCATGAAAAACAAAAATTCAATGAATTCATTCAGTTTATACTCACCTCCTCTGTCATACCTCAAGATCTTAATGGTTTGACCAATCTCATTCTCAACCATAGACTTAAACCTCTTGAAAACTTCAAAGGCTTCTGATTTTTTCTTCAACAAATACAACCAAGTCTTCCTACTGAAATCATCAATACAATTCATAAAATAAACACTACCATTCAAAGAAGGTGTTTGAATAGGTCCACACAAATCCCTGTGGACAATTTCCAACAAATTTTTCTCTGTGATGCTTCCCAAGTATACAACTCTCACAGGAGCTTGCAGGTTGTTGAATATAAGGCAACCCCTTTACCATCTTCTTCTTCTATAATAGATCTAAGCCACCAAAATGTAAATGACCATATCTTAAATGCCATAACCAAGATTCATCTAAAATTCCATCTTTATAAGCATTCAAAGAACCACTCAAATCATTTCTCATAACAAGTGGAAACAATCTATTCTTGGTCATATCTACTCTTGAAATCAACTTTTGCTGGGTAATTTATCATAGATTGTACATACCTTGTTCTTGAAGAACACTTTGTACTTTTTCTCCATTAGTTGTCCAACACTAATAAGATTGCATTTTAAACCAGGCACGAAATAAACATCATCAATATTTATTCTCTGATTATTCTTAGTGTAAACTCGAACTACATCTTTACCATTAATTGTAGCCTTACAGTCATTTCTCAGTTTTACTTCAGACTGAATACTAGTATCAATAGAAGAAAATAAATCCTTATTACCAGTCTTCTGGTTACTGCAACCACTATCCAAAAACCAAATATCATTAGCACTTTCCTCAGTGACATTACAAGTCAAGAACACAGGATGTTGATCATCCTTAGACTCATTTGTGATATGTGCTGACTGCTTTCCAGCATCTGCCTGCTTCTTCCAACATTTGTTATAAAAATGCCCAAACTTCTTACAATAATAACATTGTACTTTAGATTTATGATACCTCTGATTTTCTTGTTGTTAGGGTTTGTTGTTGTTCCCTCTTAAATTACGAGGATTTTGCTGGGACTTCTCCTCAGACATTGATTGAGTTATGTTGTCCCTTCGACCAGAAGATCGACCTCCTCTACCACAATTATAAGACCTTCCTCCACCTCTCCCTCTGATAACTTTCAATTGGTATTTGAAAGCTTTCTCCATTGATCCTTCTTCATATATAGATATCCTAGATTCATGAGCAACAAGAGAACCACTTAATTCATCAATATGCATTTGACTTAAATCTTTAAATTCCTCTATGGATACAACTATAGGTTCAAACTTCTTGGGTAAACTTCTGAGCACTTTCTCAATAACTCTCTTATTCTCAAAATCATCTCCATATTGCTTGAGTTGGTTCACAACACTCATCACATGAGTCATGAAAGTATCAACACTTTCACTATCCTTCATCTTCAGATTTTCGAAGTCCCTTCATAAGTTCTACAACTTGACTGTCTTCACCTTGGAAACACCTTGGTAACAAGTTTCAAGGATGTCCCAAGCCATCTTCGAAGATGCAGCACTAGAAATCTTCATAAAAATGGATTCATTTAATCCTTGCCGGATTAATCCAAGAGCCTTGTTATCCTTTTCCATGTTTTCCTTCATCAAAACACAGTCAGCATTAGAGAGGGGTTGCATCGGTGGGCTCAACATAACCATCAATAACATAGGTCCATAAATCCTTAGAAAGCAAAATCGTCCTCATTCGAATATACCAAGAGTCGTATGACTTCTATGAACCTAAACTTGAGAAGAACTACTACCAAAAGCAGCCATTTATAAAAAAAATTGAAAGGAATCAAATAAACCTTCGCGCAATAAAATAAGAGGGTAAAATTAGGCACCAACATGAACTATTTGCACTGAACTAAGCAATAGCAAGATGGACTGTAAGCTCTGATACCAAATGTGCAAAACGAAGGAAAATCAGAGGTTTAGACGTTTACAAACATCCAACACAACAACAAAAAAATAAAACAATTATTCCCGAATCGTGAAACGTCAGGCTGTGGGCCCAACACTTTGGATTCGAAGTTTTGAACTTGAGCGGGTCTATTTCACAAGCCCGCGGATGACCCCAAAAAGAAACCCTGAACAACTATGCTCCGAATCAATTCACAATCGGAGGAACCAAATAATTACAGCATTTACTCAAATTGAAAACAATATAGCGAATTCGATAAGGAATGAGACGAGTTTACAAACTCAATAAAAACAGAGTATAAACAAAATAGCAAATTATATTCAATGTTCCTTAAAACACACACCATTACAATCCGTTTCAGGTATTTATATAAACACTAACAAAAATGCTCCATTTATTTTAAAGAGTATTTAATTAAGGCGGCCACAGCTTGAACAATTTAGAAAAACCAGTTAAAACGGTTATTAATCCTTGAGTCTTGAAGGGTCAAGACGACCGTTTATATAGGCGGTGAAATGATTATTATCTAACAATATAAACTTAGAAAAAAAATAAAAAAAATCTAACCTAATCTTGTATACAAACTATGTACGATCTAAATTAATCTGTATAGAAACAACTTTCTCAACTTATATAACTTATATTGGGGGCATACCATAAACTGTGTGAGAAGAAGTCTGCAACGATCTGTGGTTCAACAGTCCATGCACTAAACTTTGCAGCTGAGACTCACATTCATCTCCCCCTTGCGAACACAAGTACCAAAATCGATAAGATGAAACTCAGCAAGAACAATCGGTCATGATATATCTCTGTATAACTCGAGAAAAATCTCTTTGTAAATCCTACCCTACTTTTCTTGCAAAAGCAAAATACGTTGCCTCCATTAAGGGATCGAACACTTGAACACCATATGGAACAGTTCATCTGGAATTGACCTTTGCACTGTCCCACCACCGTACTCTTGAGCAAGGTGTCCCTGCTTTTATTATATATCAGTGCCTTTAATGAGATTAATGGCCTTGAACTAATTAAGAAAGAAGCTAGTATTAAAGAGCAAAGAATTTATTGTTTACCTGTGTAACTAGGTTTGTGGTTTCCCGGTTTGAGGAAAGACCTGACTGTTTGAACCTGAGGAGTGACCCCATGCATTTCTCTCTGCTTCACCGCATCTTAAACTATTAACAACACCCTTACAATATTTGTTATAAAACGTGGGGCTTAGTTGCCCATGTGCAGTATCGATAATCAAACACCATTAGAGCAATTACACCATTACAACAATGAGTGTGATCTGTTTAGAAGGTGTCGAATGAATTGATCTATTTACATTCTCTCATGATATCTTTTCTACGATAAAACTGTTCCAAAACTGAAATGCCATCCCAACGATGCCCACCATTGAAACCTGGCCAAAGCAAACAGACATTTGGTCATTATTATTTTTTTCTTGGAGATTTGGCCATGATTATTTTATGGCCATAGCATCCAAACGTGGCAAGTAGAAGAAGACACCTCTTAACAATTCTTTAAAATAATCCTCCAAAAAAATGAAGCAACGAATTTGCAACTGTGTAGGTTTTTAGTTTAATCTCATGCTTATTTTTTGAGGAAAACAAAAAATATTCCGGAATTATTAAATCTAGATCATTAATAACTATTATTTATTAATTATATCGTTAATATTTTTGGAACCCCAATTCAATATATAGGGACATATGTTATATGTGAGTAACGTAGGCCATGCAAAGGAAACAAGAAATTTATAAATAAATGTATTCTAAATTTTACTACACAAATCCTTTTGATATCTAAAAACTCTAGTTTTGATAGGTAGGTTATTTATTTATTTATTGTTATTGTGTAATAAATAAATAAATAAAATATATTTTGGGAATTTTTTGGGATACAATTTTTTTCCTTCTATAAAAATTTATATATTTTTTAAATTATGTTATTTATTATTATTACTTGATTTATCTTCTTTAGTATCATTTTATTATTTATAAAAAAAAAAAAATATTAGAAATTTGTATATATTAAAATGTAAAAAAGAATTAAAGTACTTTTTTATTTACCTATAATATTTTTGACTAATTATTTATGCATAATAATATTTTTTATATATTATATTATATATTTTTATTTTTATTTAAGAATTTAATAATATCTAATTTTTATAATAAATATTAAAATAATATTTCTAATACTTTATTATTTTTTCAAATATTTTTTTTTTTTTTTTTTTTTTTTTTTTTTTTATATATTAATATTAATATATACTTATATTATTACTCTATATATAATTATACAAAATCTTACATTATTCATCAAAATTGATGAATTTTTAAAAATAATATTTTTATTAATACTTTATTATTTTTTAAGTCTATTTTGATAAGGCAATTCCACATCTCTTTTATACTAAAGACTAAAAAAACTTTTAATGTAATTATACAAGATCCTACATTATTTATAAAAATTTGAAAAATTGGAATCTATAACTTTAAAAAACAATATACCCCTTTTATAAAGTCTCATTTTCATAAGGCAATTCCACATCTCTTTTTATACCTTTTATACTGCAGACTAAAAAAAACTTTGAATAAAGAAACTTTCAATATAATTATACAAGATCCTACATTATTCATAAAAGGAAATTTGAAAAAAAATGGAGTATAGAACTTTAAAAATTAAGAGACCCTCTTTTATTTTGACATGTATGTCATGCATGAAGCGCATCGAAATGGATAATTAGCTGAATGAATAAATTGAATTTAAGCTTCTCATTATGGCATCCACTTCTTTCGACGATGTCATTCATGTAATCCACTCTTTTCGACGATGTCATTCATGTAGAGCTGCCTCGCCTTCCACATGACATGGAAAGCTAATTGTCACCGATGCCTTGGCATGATATGCACTCTTATGGCATTAAAATTCAGGATGTTGAATTTTAATGAAGATATGTACCTTGGGGTTGTTGGGAAGAAACTAATTATATATATATACAATTTTTTTTATTATGTCAAACATGATAGGGAACATGGGTTTCTTTTATCTCAACAAACCCTTAAGGGCACCATCACATGATAGCAAATTCCCCAAGAAATTCAATAGAGTAGTTGTATATTTTAATGATTGAGCTCTATGAATTGCATTGTGTATCATTTGTTTCAATCTTCCCAATGTTTATATACATTTATAATTTTTTTTCGATTTATGTGTGTTTAGTTTATTATTATTTGTTTCAAATGATCAATTAGTTTAGTTTGAGAATAAACTATAAAAGATCTTTTGAATAAATTTGGGTAATTTTCATAGGTAATTTAAATGTTCTATATCTTTTTTGGTTGTTTTGATGGTGTTTTTGTATTGATTTTGCTACATCCGGTGACAAATGGTTGGATGCTGCAAATTTAGTGGCTAAGTTTGTATATTGAGAGTGCTGATGGTTTTCAGCAAGTTGAATCCATTGGCTGAATTCATAAATGCAATTTAAACAACAAAAAATAGCTGTTTTCGAAAATTCCTTCATTGGGATTTAGACGAAAACTCAAAGTAGAGCGTTTAATAGCGCCATCATTTTAATCTTTTTTATTTCTAGGTTTGGGTTCATTAAGGTTTATCCTCCATCCCAACTTCTCTTGCATTCATGTAGTTATTTTGGCTTAATGCCTATCCAACATTATTCTCTTCAAAAACATTTAATATATCTATCTCTCTCTCCCATTGCCCACCCAAACTACTAAGTTAAGCATCATTTAAGTTTTCATGGATGCCACCCTCCCACCACACACTAAAGTTGATCCGGATTATTTTAGGCATGAAGCGATATAGGAGATATAATAAAGAAATGCCGCAGTGTGTATATCAATAATATCTTAATTTATCATAGATGAGACCATAAATCTGATCTCTGATTAATACGATTTTACATTAATGCGAAATAAATGTAGGAAGCATGCATCACAGTGAAAGACTACCTTCATAGAATGGTGGCGGCTTATCTCTAAAAGAAGAGATGTGGTGGCTACTAGCATTTGCAAGAATATGATTACAAATGAGGAGGCTCTTAAGGTCTTTTAACTAGAAGGGAATGCAAAAACCCTAAACATCAAAACCTAACCCTAGGAGATGAAGCACCAAAAGTCATGGGCCCGTTTGAGTAAGTTAGTACATCAGCTTCCAAGGGTCTTAACTTTTGCACTTCTACAGATCTATATGTTTTAGGCATATGATGAAAAGCTCGTTGAAAAGGTATCCTTGAGGAGATTCATTTTGAGGATCAATAATGCGTCTGGCTATCATTGAGAACCTCTATGCTGAAAAACCTTCATTTGGGCCTAAAATGGCAGAGTAGAGTTAAAAACTACTAAGAAATAGTAAATTGCCAAATTGCCCGAAAACTATTTTGAGTGGAATTCGAAAAGGTGGGTGGCCATAGATATCCACACAGATCAAAAGTATTGTATACCTATCTCCTTTGTCTCTATTCCATCTTTGGTCTCTCATCATAAGTTGTTCCTAGGTTATTTTTGGTGGCCACTTTCTCTCCCAAGCTCCTCTCTCACTTCTACATCCTCTTCCAACACTCATCTATAACAACATTTTGTTCTTTTTGCAAGGAAGCATACCACCCCAAGAACTTTCTCAACAAATTATCTTCTTTGGAATTCTCCATGGCTAGATCCTTAACCTAGTGTTTCCTTTATTATTCAATGTTAAACTCTTCGCCTAATGGTGGCATATTAAGTTATGTGTATTTCCTTTCTTTCAATACTGGGTGTCCCTTCATTTATTTGTCCATTCGGTCCTTTCCAGTCATTTATTCCATTGTGGGCTCACTATTCCATTTCTTCATTATCTTTTATTTCCATCTCCATTATATTTCCATCTTTATTCTGTCCATTCCATTCCATGTTTCCTTTATTTTTGTCATTTTATATTTCTTCCATCCATCTTTTCATTCCTTCTATTCCGTGTCACAATCCATTGTATTTCGTCCTTGTGTCCACTACTATTTCATGTTGCTGTCCATTATATTTCATGTTCCATTCCATCCTCCTTTCATGTCCACCATCCATATCTGTATTTCCTTTCTTCTTTCCTCTCCATTCCATTCCTTTCCTTTCCCTCCATTTCCTTCCATCTATCCATATTTCCTTCCTGTCCATCTTCCTTTCATTCCGTCCTTTATACATATTCATTCCATATTTGTCCTCTTCATTTGTCCACCTGACTCCATAAATCTTTATTTTCGTTGTCCCTCCCTGCTTCCCTCCATTTCCTTCCTTCTCTCCCTCTCCATTTTTTTTTTTTTTTTTTTTTTTTTTTTTTTTTTTCTCCTCCCTCCCCTCTCTCTCTTTCCTCCTCTCCATTTTTCCTCCCCCCTTTCCTCCTCGTTGTTGTCATTTTCTCCTCTTTTATTCCATCTTTTCCTCTCATTCTTCTCGTTCTCTGTCCACCTGTCTTCCTCCTTTCCATTTCCTTATGTCATCTATCCACCAGTCCATATATTCGTGTCCATTCCATTTCCATACTAAGTCCATTCTTCCTGGATTCCATTATTCCATTAAGGCTGCCTTTCTGGTCCATTTCAGATCACCTTTCAGGGGTTGTTGGGTTCCATTCGTTCATCCAGGCTCTTCATTCCATGGGGTGTCTTTGGGTCCTGTGTGTGTGTCCTTATCATCCGTTATGTGTCCATTTTTCCTCCTTGTTTCCATTCTGGTCCTTCCTTGGGATGTCTCCAGGGCCATCCACGTCAGGATGTGTGTTCGTTTCTATGTGGGTGTCCGGTCCTCCTTGTCTGTGGTCCTTGTCCTGGCTGTGGGACTCTCGGTCCATGGACTCGTTCAGCTATTCTCAAGATCCGGCTGTGTCATTTCCTTGTTTGGCTGGGGTCTGATCGATGGGTGGGGATCGGATCCATTCTATTTTGTGTGGATACAGGGTCCTAAGGGGTTGGATTCCTCCATCTCTCTCTTTTTATCTCCTTTTCTTTCTCTCCCTCCGTTTTCCTCACGGTGTCTCTTTCCTGTTGTGTCCACTGTCTTTCCTCCTTTGTCTTGTCTCACTGGGTGGGTCTTGTTGTCCTGTGTGGGTCCTGGGGTCGGTCAGTCTCCTCCTTCTCCATTTCCTTGGTCCTCCTGCCTCTTCCTTGTTCCTGTGTGCCTCACTGTCCTTTTCCTGGCCTTGTCCGGTCTTCCTCCCTGTTCCTCTCTGTCGTGTGCCTCCTTCCTCCGTTGTTGTCCTTCCTTGTCTCCATCCTCACATTCTTTTCCTTGGCTCTCACTTGTCCTCCACGTTTCTTTTCTCTCGTTGTTTGTTGGTTCTCACTATATCCCCACTCTAGTAACCCAAATCTACCAAAAATAAAAAATTAGGTGCATTAAGGCTTCGTGACTTCGTCATTTGATTAACTCTATTATAAATTAGCTATTGTAGTATTGAAAGGCTTATATACCTCTTTGTAATTCGGAAGGTTGATTAGGATACCTATCTTACTATATTAGAGTGTTAACAAAAAGTTTTTTTTTGCATATAGAGCTATGAATAATAGGTTTCATGTAGGTCTACTCCATCTTACATTTATATGTTAAAACTATTATGAGTTTGTGTATGCGTATCCATTTATAGATAACATGCATAATGTATCTCTCACACTCACACATTCTCTCTCTACCCCTATCCTCCCTCTATCTATCCCCTCGCTCTCACTATATATCCTCTCTTTCTCTCCTACATTTACCACCTCTTTCTCTCTCTCATTGTTGTTAGTCACACTCTCACTATATCCCCCACTCTAATGTAACCCAAATCTACCAAAAAAAAATAAAAAAATTACGTGCATTAAAACTCGCTGACTCGTCAATAATTGTTTAAGCATAACTCTATTATCGTCGCTATTGTATTGAAAACATATACCTCTTTGTAATTCAGAAGGTTGTGATTAGGATACCTATCTTACCTATGTTAAGTCGTGCTACCAAAAGTTTTTTTTTGCATATAAAACTATGAATAATAGGTTTTCATGTAGGTCTACTCATACTGTTTATGTTAAAAACTATTATGAGTTTGTATTGCTTACTGTATCCATTTAGCACGATAACATACATAATGTAACATGGATACCAATACTATCACTATATATCTATATAAGTTGTCTACCTAAAGACCCAACATTGTATATATATACCTTAACACATGCCAAGTGTAACCATTATATAGAAATCATATTAGTTACCCATATGTAACCCCACATATGGTGGTCTTAACATATACCAATATACATGCATATGTGATTATTTGATTTAGCACTCAACATGACCTTCATTCATATATATATATATATATGACCCATTATAGATATCATAGGTCATGTGAACTATTATACGTTACACTAGTTTTAGATCCTTTTCGTTACAACGTGACTTTTCATTACAATGCAATTCATATCCTAACATATTCATGTAGTTGTTATGCACTCATGTGTTATTGTCACTAAGGAACTATTAACAGGTGGTTATTACAACATAGGCAATGATGCACCCTACACCATACACATCTAGTTCTACAATGGTGCCACATATACCCTATACCTAGTTGCGTTAACCCTACCCGACTCATGTCATATCCCAACATTGAATACGTTTTGGAAATCATGTTAATGGCTATGTCATGTTTGTCTGCAACACACCTACCACTGGTTACTACAATTAATAGGGGTCTGTAATGTACTGATAATTTTAGGTCACCGCGGTTGATGTGGGCTCGCCATATCCGTTTAATCACATGGTTACAGTACTGTGCGTTCCCGTCACACATTACTTCGCATTTTTCATTATGTTCAAGGTTATCCCATTCATTTTTCCTTTGGATTTACAAAAATTCCTCTATCTGTGTGCGACTTTGGTCTCTATGGATACCCTTGTCGCTCCATTCTTGTGTAAGACCGGCAGCTTGGAGAATAGAACCTCAGCCCTGGTAAATGAATAAGGAAAATGAAACCAATCGGTTTCCTCTCTACGCAAGGTAACACCTGAACTAATTCCTTCATATTTTTGGTAACTTTTGTAGATAACATGTTTGGGAACCATTGGGGTTAGAAATGCTTGGTATCTCACCTTTATGGGTATTCCTTCCAGTTTTCCACCCTCTTCTGAATCTTCATTGTCCCTTTTTGCATTTTCTTGCGTTACTATGTGACACTGTTGACAATTATTATTTACACATGTAAATTTTGTTTATTAACTATGGGGAAGCCTGAAATCTATGTGTTGTGTTAGAGGGTTAACCATGCAACTTGTAACTCTATCCTCGAAATTGTTTTAATGTTCTAGGTGTATTTGCAAATCTACCCTGCGTAATAAAAAGACCCAGTTTAAAGGAGTTCCTCCCTGTACAATTTATGTTACTGCATTATGTAATTTGAGCTCTACGCGAATAGATAAAAATAGACATATGTATCGACTAAGCCTTTCATGGATTTGTAGATTCGGTCTGTTTTATTTTCTTTATCACTCAGAGTAAAACTCATGAATACATTCACATGAAGGTATGTTGGCAACCCTCTATGGAATTTTGTATCTTTCACTCTGTGCGTGAGGAGAACAGTGGATCATGGGTTAATGTAACCCTTTGCTTATAAATCCACACTAGGTGTTTGTATAAGAATTTCGTAATGACCCTCTATTTATTATTTTCACCTATATTTTTTACAACACAATTATTTGTATAACTTCAACCCTGAATCTTTGATCTTGAATCCATGTTTTATATAGCAATTATAAATTTCTTCAGTGTAAATGAAGTAGTATGGTGAAACACTTCTCGTACCCTGTCTAATATTTTCTATTTGAAAATATTGTCTTCTGTGGAAAGATGGTAGTTTCACTGTGTGCATTATTCGTATTTTAACACTTTGTTTATGCATAAGATTAAATTATGGGTTTTATATGGCATAGGAATATATAAACCCCGAAACATCGACCCTCTGTCTGAGAATTTACATTCTCAAAATCCTACAGGGAACCCGTATCGGCACCATCGATCCCTATTTCATATATTTCACTGTATTTTATTTTAATAATAAATCGTAGATCAAATCCAAACTAAACCAGGTATAAGGTTAGACAAAAATCATATTCTGAATATGTTCTTTGCTTTTCATTTGATTTCCTCTGTGGAAGTAAATCATGACTTAGGTTCTGTATAATTTACACAGGTAATGTTTACCCTCTGTGGGGTTTCACGATAGTTCTTTGAAGTATTTTAAATGTTTTAACAATATTTAATTTATTGTTTATAATCTTAAGCATCAAAGTATTACTTTTTAGTTACAATAACTAATGATGGGGCCCTGTCTTGTTTTGCGAGGGTACCCATCAACCATTCTTGGGTCCACTTCTCCCCTTTGGGTTGTGGAAAAATCATCACTCGAGCGCGAGTAGAGAATTGTTTCTATGTCGACTCAAGATAAGTGTTATCTCATTTTGTTTATTATTTATTCTCACTAAATTTCTTAGCACAATTTATTGAATCTATCGTTTTTCCCTTGCAGTTTTGTACAAAAAGGCATGGTGCATGGATTGTTTCACCGATTTTAGAGTAGATCGGGTGGAGAATCTTGTTGAGGTGACAGTGGTTTCAAACTTCGTTTTTGGAAGTATTTTTGTATTGTGGATTGATAAATAGATTAGCTATTTGCAGAGGTTTCTGTTTGGAGGTGGTGGTGTTTCCATACCTACTTGGCAGAGTTTTTTTGGTTGTGTTATCTCCCGAACTCTAACTTATATGTGTAAAAGTGGGCAACTTAGAGGTCAGCTAATTCAAACTGTAGCTTCTCATTTTATTTGGTTACCACGTGATTTTGATTTCATGATAAAGGCTCATCTCCTTCAGCTAATTCTTGTCTTTTTTTGGAACTTTTGTTGGCATAAAGAAAAGAAAAGAGAAATCAATTGTTGGGGTTTGAACCTTGAGACTGATAAGGAGAGGCATTGAATTTCGTAATTCCTTTCTCTGAGAATAGATCATATTTTGTACTTCGCTGCCACTCACTCCACTTAGCGAATCAAGGAAATCCCTCTCGCTTAGAAAGGTATTTGATTTTTGGTCTTGGCACTTAGACACAACTTCTTATATTTTTTCTACCATTTGTACATGAGTCCTTACCTAGGGTACTCCACTATAATAAATTTTGAACCACAGTTTCCTGGCTATACTGATTATTTGTAATTTACTCTCAATTGAATATATAGGTTACTAAAACCATTTCAACAAGTTTCAATTATTGTAGCAACTATTGTAGCATGTATTTGTAGACTATTGAAAATCATTGTTTATAGACATGAAGAGGTATGTAATATAAACATGGACTGTTAAACCTTCCTTCTATTCTTTTATGGCACTTGTACAGTTTGAAATTGTAATTTCTTATACATTCATGCAAATCAAGGGTCAATAGGAATTTTCTTTATATTAAAAAAATATATGTCTATACATCCCCATATATATATATATATAACCCATATAAAACCTCTAACCATTTCTATCAACGTTTTTGAGTGAACACATAGATATGCCTACACAGTTATGCACAACTTTATAACCACATTTAATCATAATAGAAGCATACAATTGTAGACCATTGAAAATAATTTTTTATAGACATGAAGAGGTATAATAGAACATGGACTGCTAAACCTTCTATTCTTTTATGGTAATTTTTTTTTTTTTTTTTTTTTTTTTATTATGTATATTTATATATATGACCCATAGAAAATAGTTATACATTTCTATCATTTCCTTTGTGTGAACACATAGGTATGTCTACATAGTTATGCACAACTTTATAACCACATTTAATCATAATAGAAGCATACAATATTTCTATCTTTTTATTTTGTATGATTATATATATATATATATATATATATATATATATAGAGAGAGAGAGAGAGAGAGAGAGAGAGAGAGAGAGAGAGAGAATCACTTCAATCATTTCTATATATACTAACATCACATAATTCCATTACACTTCTAACAATTATAATCAACATAATATTAACCAGAATACAAGTAAAGGTACATATCTGAAACCAGTGCTAGGACAGAAATGGAATAACCACGTTCCATCCAACCGTAGAACAAAACAACCAAGTTTACTTGCTCCGTTCACCCCCTATCCTGACCATGATTCCATAAGGGATAATTGAAATGACCCTCCTTTTCTATAGTTATCTTCCAGAGATCGGAAACTCCCTTGCCTCACACTAGATAGTGTTCATAACAACAAGTAGTATCATTTCTCCAACATAATAAGCATCGTCATGCCTCCTCCATATGTTGTATTTATGTGCATATTGTGCCTAGGTGTTTCCTTCCCTAGGTAATTTTTGCATCTTTACAAATCCATGGTTTTCAGGGGCTTCTAGTGGTCAAATCCCTCATTTTCCACTTGTAAAAATCAGCCATGAGGCAACTCAAATCTGTTCCCCACTCATGGAGTCATGGTCAGTTGTTTTCATCCTAGTTGTTCCATCTGTCTTCCAACATTCAATATAAAAAAGGTTTGTCTTTTACATGTGTCACAATCAAGAAGTTAATTGGGCAAATCAAATTCTTTCCCAACAATCATAAATAATTAATTACAATAATCAAATTCCAAATTCGGATTTCCCATAAATGGAAAATAATCTCCAAATTTGAATTTGCCAAAAATGGAAATTTATTCCCAAGTACACTTAGAATTTAATAATTAATTATTTTGGGGATATTACATCCTCTCCCCCTTAAGTAAAACATTGTCCTCAGTGTTCATTCCTCTCTCAAAATAGGTTTGGATAAGATTGTTGGGTTAGATTAAAATTTTGTTGGAGCAAACAGGTTTTGAACCCGCGACCACCCACTACCTAAGCCTTATGGAACAACCAAACACCAACGCACCATGTATGTGCCTTGGAGGAAAAAAAATTAAAAATAATAATAATTAAATTAATAGGAAGGATTAAGTAAATTATTGACTAATTAATTAACACTAATAATAATATTAATTTCTGGGAATAAATTGAAGTGTTGAGTAAGGAGATTGAATCTTAGGATTAAGTTTAGTCTAGATTATTAGTTTTTAATAAACTAGCACAGCTGCAAAGTGGCTGGCAGCTGGTTAACACCAAAAGGTACATAGCGCTGGTGAATGATGAAACGTGGCTGGTGGTTGTGGACAATTATTTAGATGTCGCGGTTTAATCCTGTTTAATCATTTAAACGAGGTAATTATATATCCTTACAGCAATTGTTTTTTAATGTGATTAGGTAAATGTTAAAAAGTAAACATGTTAACGGATGCCTTGATAAATGCAAGAAAGTTATGAACAATAAATCTGACCCATTGATTTTGGAGGATGACTAAGAATATGCCAGCATCTTCAATGCATAGCCATCAAATAAGGGTTTAAGGTTAAATAAGATTAAAAGATCATTAATTGTGCCCATTGTCAATAGGTGTACACCTTTCAGCATAAATTAATAAACATAAGGTTGGAAGTCACTTTAATCAAGTTGTAAGCGAAAAGTTAAAAGGGCTTAGACTAGGACAAGCGGGAAGGAGGCGGCATATGCACTAGGAAAGTAAGCATAGGAAGTGGCGAGTATGGCGCAAGGCTAGAGTAGCTACAGGGAAAGGGAACCAATAGTTTTTTTTATAGGGGCGAAGAAATCAAGCTTAGACGCTTAATCCTAACCCTAACCTAGCCAATCCCCTAATGGAGTAATGTCTGTTTAC
>SNQJ01S0186781.1:0-13251 GCA_010110895.2 Picea sitchensis
ATATTACATAAATCATCAATCAATCAATCCTTTGAAATCAATCAATCACTTGACATCAATCAATCAAACCATTGGCATCAATGACAACATGATCCAACAATATCTGGCCTAGCATGTCTCCATGGGGAGCACCAGTCCTTCTTGTGAAAAAGAAAGATTGTACCCTTTGACTGTGCATAGATTATAGACAACTCAATAAGGTAACCATAAATAACAAGTACCCCTTACCTAGGATCGATGACATGTTCGATCAATTGGGAGGTGCTTCCATCTTCTGAAAGATTGACTTGAGATATGGATACCATCAAGTCCGAATTAAGGGTGAAGACATCCACAAAACCACCTTCAGGACGAGATATGGTCACTACAAGTTTGTGGTACTACCATTTGGATTAACCAATGCCCCTGCCACTTTTATGTGCTTGATGAAAAATGTGCTCAACAAATTCCTAGAAAAATTTGTACTGATTTTTATTGATGATATCTTAATCTACCCCAAGAATAGAGAGGAGCATGAGGAACATCTTAGACTTGTACTTCAAGTGCTAAGAGAACATCAAATCTATGACAAATTTAGCGAGTGTGATTTTTTCCAGAAGCAAATACATTACTTGGGCCATGTCATATCTAAAGAAGGGGTAGTAGTAGACCCTGACAAGATCAAGTCTATCATGTAATGGCCTACCCCAAAGGATGTTTTAGACATCAGATCTTTTATGGGTTTAGCAGGATACTATAGGAGATTTATAAAAGGATTCTCCAAGATTGGTTGCCCAATCACTACCCTCTAGAAGAAGGGTGTTAAATTCCTTTGGACCCCAAAATGTGAAGAAAGGTTTTAGTCCCTAAAACACCAATTGACCCATGCACCCGTGTTGAAGATCGTCGATCCTGAAATTGAATTCCTCGTGTGCACAAATGCCTGCAAGGAAGGGCTCGGAGGAGTCCTTATGCAAGAAGGAAGTGTAGTCTGCTATGAATCCCGAAAATTGAATGAGCACGAAGTCAACTATGTGACCCATGATCTAGAGCTGGCTGCCATAGTGCATGCCCTGAAAATGTGGAGGCATTACCTCCTGGGTAGGAAATTTGTACTTATGACAGACCACTGTGGATTGCGACACCTGTTTGACCAACCAAAACTCAATGCTAGACAAGCTATGTGGATGGCCCTCCTTACCGAGTTTGAATTTGAAATCAAACATATCAAAGGAAAGGAAAATAAGGTGGTCGATGCCCTTAGTAGAAGTATGAAAACAACTCATCTGGCAGTGGTGAGCACCTATGAGACCAATATCAGGGAAAGAGTCAAGAATGCACAATAAATAGACATGTTCTTCTAGACTGTGACCTCATACTTGGAGCAAGAACCCATAGGGATAAAGTACGAAGGCTACCAGATGTTAGATGGAGGTCTACTAACTTACAAAAACAGATTGTATATTCCAAACTGTGACAACTTGAAGAGGTTCATAATGGATGAACTACATAGGAGACCATATACTGGTCACCCAGGATACCAAAAGATGATCACAGCCACCAGGAAACAATTCTATTGGCCTGGATTGAGGAAAGACATAGCTGAGTATTTAGCCAAATGTATAGAATGCCAATAGGTTAAAGCAGAACACCGGCACCCAACAGGATTATTACAACCTCTACCAATCCCAGAATGGAAATGGGACACCATCTCCATAGATTTCATCATCAGATTACCAACATTGGCCAGGCATAATGATGCCATCATGGTGGTGGTGTATAAATTGAGCAATTCTGCTCATTTTATCCCCATCAAATCGACTTGCAAGGAAATAGACATCGCCAACATATTCATGAAGGAGATATTTATACTACATCGTATGCCTAAAGAGATCGTGTCTGACAAAGACATGAAATTTACTTCCAACTTTTGGAAATCCTTGATGGATGGTCTAGAGACGAAATTATTGTTTATCACAGCCTATCATCCTCAAACCGATGGAAAGATGGAAAGAATGAACCAAATATTAGAATACATGCTAAGGATGCATGTAATGCATCAACCTAAAAAGTGGGAAGATTACCTGCCACTGGTAGAATTTGCCTACAACAATGGCTACCAAGAATCCTTGAAGACGAGTCCTTTCAAAGTTCTTTATGGTAGGGCATGCAACACTCCAGTCAATTGGAGTAATCCCATACAAAGAATTACTATTGGACTCGACATGTTTAAAGAAATGGAACAACAAGTGATTCAGATAAAGAAAAATCTGAAAGTCACTCAGAACATGCATAAAAGTTACGCTGACAGAAAGAGAACCCCTAGAAAATTCAAGACGGAAGACCACATATACCTGAGAGTTAGGCCCAGGAAGAGTTCCCTAAGGATAAGAGCTTGTTCCAAGTTGGCACCTCGGTATTGTGGACCCTTTGAAGTTATATATAGAGTGGGACCTGTAGCCTATAGGCTAGTACTTCCTCCCAGAGTAAAAGCACATAATGTTTTCCATGTTTCATTATTGAAGAAATATGTCCATGATTCTAATCATATAATTGACTAGTCTGTGATCCAGGTGGAACTGGAGGGAGAATTCCTGCCAGAACCTCAATGCATACTAGACAGAAAGGATACCCCACTCAGGAATTGAACCATTGAACAGGTCAAGGTGCAGTGGAAACATTTTGGCCTCAATGAGGCTACGTGGGAAATGGAAGATGCCATGAAACAAGAATATCCAATTTTGTTTAATTTTATACATACACATCATATTGATAGATAGAACATCTAGGATGATGTTCCTTTAAGGGGGAGGGAATTGTAACACCCTGTTTCCCCCAGTCTGTGAAAATAACTATATTGGCCAAGAACTATGGCAAAATCAAAGGTGTGAATGTTTGATTTGATGGACCTTTGTATAAAAGGTCGATGAATGTAAATTATGTTGATTTGATGGATATTTGTATAAAAGGTCGATGAATGTAAATTATGTTATGAATATGTTATGGGGATGTGCTAAAAGAGACCACGATGGCTAATAAAAGGTGGTGGAAGGGACCTAGAATGGTTGCGTTAACTTCCACTGAACTAGTACCATACTGTTTTTTACTTGCTCAAAGACCTAAGCAACTCTCTGACCCTGGAATGAATTTCCCATCAAGATGGTAGGTGGGGAGGATCCCCAAGATTTAATGAGGGGATGGGGCGAACTGCCCATCCGTAAATCTCTCAGACCTAACCACGGGCGGGGAAATTCGTGCCACATGCAATATTGTAGGAAAAAGGAAAGAAAGGAAGTGTGGGAAGAGTAGGAGAGGAGCGCGTGCGACAAGGATCGTGGAAGAGAACTGAAAAACTCTGGAATCACAGGGATTTCTGAACACATGAGAAGGAGAGTAACCTTCATCCTTGACATCCGTTAAGCTGGAAGTAAGAGATTGAATATCAGAGCATCATGGTCTAGCTCAGGGGTGGCTAGTGTTAAATCCGTTTGGAGTCACTCAACCTACGGTTGGGTAGAAACGAGCACCCCTTTCAACAGTTGCATCACACCTTGTGGTTCTGATAAGTGTTTTATGCCTTATATTTTTAATTGAATATCATGGATGAATGTTATACTTATATTCCATAGTTGATGTTTGTGTAAAATAGTCAATTTCAAAGTATGCGTTCATCCCATTGAAAATAGACTCATCTGTTGACCCTCGTAATATTCTAGGATGGCTCCTCGAGAGTACCTTTCCCCACGAATTACCTCATAAATTTGGAACCATACCGAGCCCTTATACAGAAACTGGACTAATATCAGGGATAATTTCTCAAGAACCATCTGAAGGTTCAAGCAATCCGAGTTTGGAAACCCTATGTAAGAAAGAGTTAGCTCTTGATTTCAGAGTTGTGGGAGTTTGAAGCTCTGAGAGGTTGAATTTCGTGGCCCAAGTTCAGAAAGGATAGAGAGTTCAACTATCAAAAGGGAGTATCCCTTCGTTTGGTAGACGAACAAACGAGATCCTTTCGGAAATATCCTAGGTCTGTCAGGACCAACGGATCTAGAGGAGGAGCGCAAGCGTTAATGCCTTGACCCCTTCAACCTTCGCAAATAGCGAAGGAACTGAGACCGTAGATCTCAGGATCCATCGGGAGCTACCTAGACCATCAATTTTAACCTTGATGTAGGTGATAGGATGGACTTGTCATAGTCCTGAAAGTCTCGAAGTGATCGAAACCGTCCATCGGCAGAGGACACATGGCGAAGGATCAACGTTTCACTGACTCGTTGTTGAAGGAAGTCAAAGGGCAGAGTGTTGTGGACTCGCGAAAACTAATTTCATGATTTGATGTGAACCGTCAATTCATGGGAAATCCATGACCGTTAATCCGAGCAAGGGGATATCGGGTTTTTGGGTTCGGGCTTTAGGAGAAATAGGGATGGGTTGCATCCCAACTTCGCGAAACACAAAGTCTCAACAAGCTCGAAGAGTCATCCCCTGGTCATGTTGAGTGGTCATATGGGCGAAGGGTTTAGGTAGGAGCTATGGGAATTGGGATTTCCGGAATGGAGAGTCAGAGCTAGCTCATGTTCATTTTCCCGATACACCAAATCGTGATATGATCACAACCGTTGATCGAGGAGATAGCATAGGATCGTAAATATGATATTTGGAAGGAAATCGAAGTTCGGGAGTTCAGGGGTAGGGGTCAGGGTTGGCTCGCATCTTGAAAGCCTTGAAATGTGAAACAATTCTTCGTAAGCATGTGGTCATACCTTGTGGTCGTATGGGGGAAGCTTGCGCCTTGTGCGGGTTGTGCAGTCAGGGTTCAATAAGGCCCATGGATTAGTTAGTAGGACCCCAGTAGGGAATCAAAGAGATGATTTGGCTTGGAAACGGGAATAAAATTTTATTTTATTCACGCCCATAGTGGGAGTGTTACACAATTGATTTTTTTCTTAATGCTCCATTGTCCTTGGATGTGGATCACACTGTAAGGATGTTGATTGTGTCCTCCTCTCGGCATCAACACCTAGTACCATTCAACATATTGTAGATGAGTGGCCTTAGAGGGATACTTAAATAAACTATTAAAAAAATCATTTGAACCCATAAAAATGAAATATAAGTAATCAATACTTTGTATAAACTTCCCTGAGTTCAATTCATGTTTCCTCTGCTCATGCTTGAGGTGTGGTGTTTTTCGGGGCTGTTAACAAGGTGTCAAATATTAATACAAAAATAAGTATACCATAGGTTAGGAATTTATCAAATAATACAACTAGGAAGTTGTACAGACCGAAAATCCCTTTCTAATGGTATAAAGAACATGTGAAATAGGCACCCGAGTCAAAATTTATGGTCATTTTACGAAAGGAAGTTTTTTATGTTTTGAAGGAATTAATACTAACTCTTCTGATTTTCCATTGGAGTTAATACTAACTAATTCGACTTTCCATCGGAGGAGTTTGAACTAAATCCTCTGATTTTCCATCAGAGGATTTTGAAGTAACTGCTTCGATATCTATCAGAGGAGTTTGAACTAACTCCTCGGATATGAATCAAAGGAGTTTGAACTAACTCCTCCACTTTGTATCAGAGGAATTGATGGGAACTCCTCTGAAATTTCGGAGGAGTTGAAGGAAACTCTTCTGAATCGCTTCAGAGGATTTAAAGGGAACGTCTCCTTCCTAGGAAAGAAAAGTTGGAAAAAGTGGCATACTAGCAAGAGACAATGAGAGCTTGAGTTCAAAAGTCCATAACTTTCTCATACGACGTTTGATTGAGGTTCTATTTTTTGCAACGTGGATATCATAGAGAGATGCTTCTATCAATATAATTGAGCATGTTATTTAGGCATTTGAGTGGATCCATGTTTAATGATGGCTTTAATTAGCAAGGCTTCCTTGGTAGGAAATCATTGGAAATCATTTTGACACACCTCGGATTTCAATTCTGTCAGTTGCATTGGAATCTTAATCACGTAATCCATAGAAATAAATCGTTTAAGGAGTGACAAGTCCACTTTGTCCTGTACCTAAAATTGTGAGAAAGGACATTTTTAAATGAAAGTTTGGACCCCGTCCTTGCTATTGCTTTTCCAAAATTCAATTCCATAATTTCATGTGTCATCTATGATGTATAGGTTCTTAGTTCATCCATTGACACTGAGGTGATGTGTCAATAACATAGAATTATAAACAACCAATTCACATTTGAGATGCTTAATGTGGTTTCAGAGCCGAGGTGACCAATTTTCCTTCAATATACATTCCCAAGCCAACACAAGACCTACATACACTTCATTTAACCTATCTGATGATATACGACACTTTCATGCTCATGGTTAGTCACATAATCAAGAGGCACAAATCAAAAAGGTTGATGTGGTAGGTGAAAGTGAGCTACTAGAAACAAAAACAAACTTGATTATGAATGCGATCATGAAGAAGGTTAGGCATGGTAGGTATTATTCATCAATTATCCACTTAGGTGCGGAGAGCTTAGTCACCAGAAATGATAAGAGATCGATTGGTAGTGTAGCAAGAAGGATCTGAGCTAGGAGGGGGACGAGATAAGCCTAAAGGAGAAGGTTGTCCAGGTTCACCTAGTCAGTGTTGGCAAGAGGGGGGAGGTCATCATTGATGCGCTTGAAAATGAAGAGGGATTGACATTCTTCCATTGATGCATTTGCGACAACAGACAGAAACTTGTCAATGGGTAGTGCATCTGGGACGAAGAGTTGAACCTCATAGATAAGCACGATAATGAAGTGAAAGGGAGGGAGTGCCATTGATATGCGATGCATCGATGAAAGTTGGTGAAAATTGGGCACGCAAAGAAGATAATCACGTGACCACTACTGACATGTTATCATTAATCGCGTGCACTTCACCGGTGATAAGAACATGTATAGTGAGGTTTAGTGGAAGCGCACTAATGCATAAACCAAGTTCGAAGGAAGGTAGTCTATGTGTAGGAAAAGGAATCAATGTCACATCAATGCAAAGGTGGAAGAAGGATGAGTTCATTGGTATGGTATGTATAGGTGAAAAAATAAGGAACCCCCTGAAGTGTGAATCAACAAGTCAAAGTGATATGAGGAGGAACTGGAAATTATAAGGCGGGGTAGTGTGAGGAGAACTTGAGATTAGTTATTTGCATGAGGTAAGGAGTGTGAGGGTTCTGGTGGGAAGAATTGAACAGGGGCCCAATTTCTTGTCTTGGAGAGATGCGATGACATGAAAATTGAGAGGTTGTTGTGATCCAGGTGGATATCAGTGGCCACCCACCTTTTCGAACTGGCTCAAAACAATTTTCTGGTAATTTTGGTAATTTACTATTTTTAGCAGTTTTTAACTTCCGAGGCCATTTTGAGGGCCTAAATGAATTTTTTTCGGGATAAATATTCTCAATGATAGTCAAAGACTATTATTGATCCCCCAAAATGAATCTCCTCAATGATACCTTTCCAACGATCTATCGTGCACCCCAAACGGAGATCATATGCCAAAGTTACGCCCCCTGGAATTTGATAAACCAAACTACCCAAAACAGAGCCCACAAAACTGTTGGCTTTTCATCTTCCGGGGTTAGGGTTTTGGATTTTATTTATGATAAATAGGCCTTTGGACCCTCATTGTAATCATCTTCTTGCAAACGCAAGTAGCATACACATCTTTTCTCAGAGATAAGCTTCCACCATTCTAGCGAGTCTTTCACTCTATATTTTTACAGTCTTTGTACATTTTCGCTCATTAATAGAAAATTGTGTATTACTGTATCTCTGTGTTTATGGTTGCATCTATGATATCTTTATGTTATATTATTGGATATCTGAGATATCTCTGTACATTTCTTTATTATATCTCTGCTCTCATTTCATGCTGAAAATAATCTGGATCAGTGGTATCACAATAGGCTTCTCTTGATCATTTTTTTCAGTGCATGTCCCCGACGAGGTCCGAGTATAGAAATTTGGGTCTCGAGCTTGTCTCTCTTGAAGACAATCGCTCTCTCATGCCCAAGAAACCCTCCATGGCGGAAAAAAATAAAAACAATGGAGCAAACGATTCTATCAATCTATTGCTTGAGCAATCTCTCACGCGACAGAGGGATGAAATGATGGAGAATTTTTCCCACATCCTTCAACACCTGCCGATAGAAACAAGCGCCTCTTCATCAAACAACCACTTTGGAAGAACCTCTCCTTTCAAGGTACAGGTTCATTTTGATATTCCTGTATTTAAAGGTCAGATAGATGCGGATGCCCTAGACAAATGGTTAAATCTATTAGAAGGTTATTTCTCTGTTCACCATTTTTTTGACAGGGAAAAGATCACCTTCACACTCCTTAAATATCTCCCCCATGTCAAACATTGGTGGGAAACTTACTAGGAGAAAAGTTCCACAAAAGAGTCTGGAATATATGGGGTGGATCCCACTTGGTATTTTTTTGTGGACGCGGTAAAGGAACAGTATTACCCTGTTGGAAACTATGAGGACCAGTATATGAGATGGACCACACTACAACAATAGAGGGGCCAAGCAGTTACGGAGTTCACCAATACCTTCCATACCTTGCGCACTAAGATGGGTATCAAAGACTCCGAATGACATTTGGTTATGAAATACCATAGGGCTCTACACAGATACATCCAAACTGAAATGGATTTTATAGACATCTCATCACTCGGTGTTACTTATCGGTATGTTGTTAAAATTGAAAAGAAATTTAAGCACTAGAACAAACGGGAGTTCAGGTCTGCAAATCCACAACAACCAAAGTATGATAAAGACGACCCTAACAAACAGTCTCTCGAAAACTAGTCCAAGCCACAGTAAAAGAAGGGTCACGGGAAGACGAAGAAGAAGGAAAATGGTGCGATTTCCACAAAATCCCTTGGCACAACACTGATCAATGTCGCTCAAAACAGTCATTGGTGGCCGAAATCAAAGACAAGGAACCAAACCCTAATTCAAAATTTGATTCAGAAAATACTAATAAAAGACAGATCATCGACACAGACCCCACTTCTATTGTCGCGACCACAACAATTCAACCAGAAGAACCAACAGATCATGAAGAGGGGAAGCACATTTTTCATTCACAAATGTGGGTGAAGGGGACCCCGCTGCATTTTATTGTTGATAGTGGAAGCCAGAAGAACCTCATCTCAGCAAAGGTCGTCAAACAGTTGGGATTTTCGACAACACTACACCCACAGCCATACAACATCGGGTGGCTTCTCCAGGACGAGATCTCTATTTCATCCATCAGTGTCGATTGTCATACAACATCCATCCCTTCAATGATGAGGTATTATGTGATGTTGCCTCACTGGATGTCTGTGATGTTCTCTTGGGCAAACCATATATGTGGAAGCACAATGCTATCTATGAGTCTCGACCTCGTAGTGCCATTTTTACTCTGGGGGGTCATCTCTACAGGATACCAGAGGTGGTTTTGACTACTGTCCCACCTAAACAGTGCTACAAGGTAGTATCTCATACTACAAAAAATAGCTTCTTCACAATCTGTTCAAAAGGTGAAAAGAAGGATACTGCAACCACTACAGTCTTTTCCCAAGAACCTTCTGTCCAACAGAAGTAGGTCAACAAGACTATATCAAAGCGCAAAGATTCCTTCTACACACAGACATCTCATGTAGCGATACTAGTTAAAAAGGTCCAACCCTTCCATCCACAGGCTCGTGGCAACCTTCAAAAAGATAAGCAACACAACTTCTCCAACAAGGTCGACAACTCATCAAGATGTAGATTCAGCAAACGCTTTTCCCTCTCCCACACGAAATCAACGCAATGGATACCATTTCTTCCTAAGGAGGGAGGATTGATCCAAGTGGATATCGGTGGCCACCCACCTTTTCTAACTGGCTCAAAACAATTTTCTAGCAATTTTGGTAATCTACTATTTTTAACAGTTTTTAACTTCGAGGGTCATTTTGAGGGCCTAAATGAAGGTTTTTAGGGATATATATTCTCAATGTTAGTCAAAGGCTCTGATTGAGCCCCCCAAAATTAATCTCCTCGTTGATACCTTTCCAACGAGCTATCGTGCACCCCCAAACGGAGATCGTATGCCAAAGTTACGCCCCCGAGAAGTTGATACACCAAACTATCCAAAACGGGGTCAAAAAAATGTTGGCTTTTCATCTTCCAGGGTTAGGGTTTTGGATTTTATTTATGATAAAAAGGCCTTTGGAGCCTCATTGTAATCATGTTCTTGCGAACACGAGTAGTAGACACATCTCTTCTTAGAGATAAGTTTCCACCATTCTAGCGAGTGTTTCACTCTATATTTTTATAGTCTTTGTACATTTTCGCTCATTAATAGAAAATTGTGTATTACTATATCTCTGTGTTTATGGTTGCATCTATGATACATTTATGTTATATTATTGGATATCTGAGATATCTCTGTACATTTCTTTATTATATCTCTGCTCTCATTTCATGTCGAAAATAATCTGGTTCATGTTGTGCACGCACAACAGGTGTGTTAGTGAGAATCGTTTCCTCCATGGGGTTTTTATCCGAGCCTACTCCCATCCTAGGGCATGGAGGATTTTCCATGGTCATGACCCCCTCAGGGGATTCTCTAGGATTAGGTTTAGACCTGAGACTTTTTCCTTTGGTCCCCACATTTTCTGAAGCCCAGCAAAATCAGTCAGAAGGGTTTCTCTCAGCTTACCCACTCTCGTCCTGGGAAGAGGCACCTATGATCTCAGAGAATTGGGAGTCGTCGGGTTTTGGAAGTGTGGATCTAGGGTTTATTAGTTCCTTGCTTTATGTACCAAGTGGATTCAAACCTCTAGTGAGTTCTCCTTCAAAATACAACGTCCATCCATCGATCCTTTTGGCAAGTTATTGTAGATTTTAACTTTGTACAATATTTACTGCAAACATATTTCCAGTAAAAGAAAAGAAAATATACAATGGAAAATACAAACATTACACAGAGATTTTTCCCCTGGAAACCCAAACCGGTAAAAACAACATAATATATATTCATTCATAGTGATACATTGTTTACAATACAATATACATATAGGAGCCAGCGACATCCAAGACCCTAACCCAATGACCTGGATTAGTCAACAACCCTAATTCCTTAACCGAAAATAGAAAAAACCATCAGCAAAGAAACCATGTGCCAAAAAACCACCTAAATATGTGACACGTTTCTCAAACCGATCTCCTCAATACTGGAGTTTGAGGATCTTCTTCTTTTGATTCATGTTCTTCTGTAGAGTCTGACTCATCATCCTTTAAATCAAACTCTATTTTCTCTGGTTCTTCCTTACTTGGTAGGAATTCCTGTTTAACAACATCCTTCATTTCTCTAAATACCACATCTCGGCTATACACTACCTTCTTAGTTTCTGGTTTCCAATTCTTATAACCTTTGATACCATCTTTATATCCAATAAAGATACACTTTTCAGCCTTCTTATCTAGTTTACTCATGTTTTCCTTTGGAACATGAACATATGCAACACATCCAAATACCTTGAGATGTGTGAGACAAGGTTCTGTATCAATCCATACCTCTTGTGGAGTCTTGTCATCCAATGTTGATGAGGGTGATCTGTTGACCAAGTAACATGCAGTACCCACTGCCTTTGCCCAGAATTCTTGACCTAACCTGACACCACTGAGCATGCACCTTTATTTTTCCATCAACGTCCTGTTCATCCTTTCCGCAACTCAATTATGTTGAGGTGTATATGGAGTAGTCTTATGCCTTCCTATACCGCACTTCTTATATAATTCTTCAAATTCATTCCCGCAGAACTCTCCGCCATTATATGTCCTCAACACCTTAATTATTTTCTCTGTTTGATTCTCAATAAGAGCCTTAAACTCTTTAAACCTGTCAAATACTTCGGATTTCTTCTTGAGGAAATATATTCAAATATTCCTCGATAAGTCATCTATAAATGAGATTGAGACATAGTACACAAATTTCCCAATGATGGGACTGAAATAGGTCCAAAAACATCAATGTGAACTAGCTGTAAAATTCCTTCTTCCCTCATTACACTAGAGGGGAATCTTACCCGATTCTCCTTCCCATATAGACAATGCTCACAGAAATCAAAATCCATAGAGCAGTTAGACATACCTTCAACCATACCTTTACCCTGTAGTTGTCGAAGACCCTTCTCTCTGATATGCCCCAGTCTTTGATGCCATAACATAACCTTTTCTCCAGATACTGTAGGAGTTCTTTCTTCTTCAACTCAAATATCAAGAACAATGGAACTATTACACCCATCGCTAATAATGCTTCCTTGCATCTTATACAGATTTCCAAACAGAACTCCCTTCAGCAACACCATTGCTCCTTGAACCATCCTCCAGGTTTCCTTTTCAAATATTGTTTTTACCCCTGCATCGTCCATTTTGCTTACAAAAATCAAATTTCTATCCAAACCTGGGATGTGTAGAACACCAGACAATGTTCTAATCCTTCCATATATGAGCCTCAACTTGACTTTTCCTCATCCTATAATTCTGGTTGTCAAATCATCACCTAAGAAAACATTACCTCCATCATACCTTTCATATTCGCAGAACTACTCCCTATGGGGATTCATATGAAAATATGCACCAGAGTCAACCAACCGTGCCTCATGATTTTCATGTGTGCTTAAAGAAGCCAAGTACACATCCCTTCCTTCTTCCTTGGAGGTCTTTTCTTCTGCATAAGGAGATTCTTCAGATCCCTTCTTTTTCTCAACTTTGGATCTACACTGCTTCTTGTAGTGCCCTTCTTTTCCACATCTCCAACATACCTTTATAAACTTTCCAGGATATTTATATCTACCCTTAGACTTAGATCTATTTCTTTCCTAGGAATGTCCTCTTGCAAATAATACAACTGTTCTCTGTCCTTCCATATTCTTCCGTCTCATCTCCTCCGACAACAAGGATGAGACAACTTCATCAAACTTCAAGGCAATTGTATTACTACCTATGGTCACAACCAGACTATCCTAGGATTCTGGTAAAGAACACAGTAAACTAATACATTTATCTTCATCTGAAATTTTTATCTCAATAGATATTAACTGACTTACCACAGTATTGAAGGCGTTCAAATGCTCTGCCACTGAGTCTCCATATCTCATCCTCAAGTTATACAACTTCTTTCCCAGAAATGGTTTATTTACTAGGGACTTAGACTGATACAACTTCCCCAACTTTTCCCATAAATCCTTGGTTGTAGCTTCCTCTGACACATTCAGTAATATTGAA
>SNQJ01S0186782.1:18482-31497 GCA_010110895.2 Picea sitchensis
TTCCATTTCCTTTAGCATATCTAGCCCGATTGTAACTCTATCTAATGAATTGTTCTATCTGATCATAATTTTGCATTGTCTTCCATAGAGGGCTTCAAAAGGGCTCATTTTCTTTGACTCTTGATAACCATTGTTGTAAGCAAATTCTACCATTGGTAGGTAGTCCTCCCACTTCTTGGGTTGATGCATTACATGCATCCTCAACATGTATCCTAATACTTGTTTTACCCTCTCTGTCTTCCCATCAGTCTGAGGATGACAGGTTGTACTAAAGAGCAATTTTGTTTCAAAAGAAACAAACAAATATTTCCAAAAGTTTGAAGTAAACTTTGTATCTCTGTCGGATCTAATTTCCTTAGGCATGCCATGCAATCTGAATATCTCTTTCATGAAGATGTTGGAAATATCTATTGCCTTGCAGGTTGAATTGACAGGTATGAAGTGAGCATATTTGCTCAGTTTTTCCACAACTACCATGATGGCACCATTCTATTTGGTTGATCTTGGTAGTCCTGTGATGAAATCCATGGATATGGTTTCCCATTTCCACTCAGGAATTGGTAGGGTCTGCAACAACCCTTCTAGGTGTCGGTTCTCTGCCTTGACTTGCTGACATTCTAGACACTTAGATAAATAATCATCTATGTCCTTTTTCAGTCCGCACCAATATAATATCTTCTTAGTGGCAGTGATAATTTTCTGATAACTAGGATGACTAGTATATGGTATTTTGTGTAGTTTATCCATTATGAACCTCTTCAAGTATTCAAAATTTGGAATTTATAATATACCCTTGTAAGTCAGCAGGTCATCATTAAGAATATGATAACCTTCATACTTCATCCCTATGGGATCTTGCTTCAGGTATGATGTCCTGGTCTTGAAAAATGCATATGTTTCTTGTGCAACTTTGACCCTCTCTTTGATGTCTGATTCACTGGCGCTTACAACTGCCAAGTGGACTACTTTCATACTTATACTAAGGGAATCAACCACCCTATTCTCCTTTCCTTTGATATGTTTTATTTCAAAATCAAACTCACTAAGGAGAGCCATTCACCTAGCTGGTCTCACATTGAGTTTTGGTTGGTCAAACTAATACCTCAACCCACTATGGTCTGTCATAAGTACAAATATTCTTCCTAAGAGGTAATGCCTCCACATTTTTACAGCATGAACCATGGCAGCCAATTCCATATCGTGCGTCACATAATTGACTTCATGCTCATTCAATTTTCTGGACTTGTAGCAAATCACATGTCCTTCTTGCATAAGGACTCCTCCGAGCCCTTCCTTGCATGCATATGTACACACAAATAAGTCTTTGTTTGGATCTGCAATATTTAATATAGGCGCATTGGTTAGAAGGTATTTCATCTCTCGAAATATTTCCTCACATTCTAATGTCCAAATGAATTTAACCCCCTTTTTCTGAAGGGAGGTGATTGGGAAACCAATCTTGGAGAATCCTTTTATGAGTCTCCTATAGTATCCTGCGAAGCCCATAAAGGATATGATATCAGATACATCCTTTGGGGTAGGCCAATCCATGATGGATTTAATCTTGTCAAGATCAATTACCACTCATTCCTCAGAAATAACATGGCCTAAGTAGTGGACTTTTTTCTGGAAGAAATCACACTTAATGAGCTTAGCATAGAGTTAATGCTCTCTTAGTACTTGGAGTACTAGCTTGATATCTTCTTCATGATCTTCCCTATTCTTGGAATATATTAGAATATCATCAATGAATACCAACACAAATCTATCCAAGAAATTTCTAAATACATTATTCATTAAGCACATAAAAGTGGTTGGTGCATTGGTAAGCCCAAAGGGAACCACCACAAATTCATAGTGGCCATATCTTGTCCTAGAGTTTGTCTTGTGGGTGTATTCGTCTTTGATTAGGACCTGATGTTATCCAAACCTCAAGTCAATCTTGGAGAAGATTGTAGCACCCCTATATTGGTCAAACGAGTCATCAATCCTTGGTAAGGGGTACTTTTTCTTGATGGTCATCTTATCGAGTTGTCTATAATCTATGCACAATCTGAGTGTGCCATATTTATTTTTCAAAAAAAGGGTCAGTGCTCCCCATGGGGACACACTAGGCCGAATGTAGCCTTTGTCCCACATCTCCTTCAGCTGGAGTTTGATTTCAACTAGCTCTGGTTTACTCATTCTATAGCATGTTATATACATTGGCACTGCTCCTGGCACAAGTTCTATTGAAAAGTAAATATCCCTTCTTGGAGGTAGACCTGGTACCTCTTTTGGGAATACATCTTTATATTCTCTTAATATGGGATAGTCCTTTAGGACGGGTTTTTCATTCTCAACAGAGTTCAGTACTTGTATTGAATACAAGGGACATCCCTTTCTACAATACTTCTTCACTTGGAGGGATGATATTTGTCTCACTGAGACATGCTTTTGAATCCCTTGTAGGGTTACCCTTCTTCCTNCTCCTGGCACAAGTTCTATTGAAAAGTAAATATCCCTTCTTGGAGGTAGACCTGGTACCTCTTTTGGGAATACATCTTTATATTCTCTTAATATGGGATAGTCCTCTAGGCCGGGTTTTTCATTCTCAACAGAGTTCAGTACTTGTATTGAATACAAGGGACATCCCTTTCTACAATACTTCTTCACTTGGAGGGATGATATTTGTCTCACTGAGACATGCTTTTGAATCCCTTGTAGGGTTACCCTTCTTCCTTCTTTGTTTTCACACTCCAAAGTTTTATTATAACAATCCAACTTGGTTTTGTGGGCAGCCAACCAGTCCATGCCAATCAATAGGTCATAAGATCTTAGAGGAAGTATGTTTAGGTTTGCTTGGGTGGGAAACCCACTCATGACAAATTGGCATGCTGGTATGACCTATGTTACTTTTCTTTTGGTTCCAGTGGCTAGTTGTACCAGTCATGATTTAACATGTTTAACTTGTTGCAGTTTATATTTCTCAATAGTTTGAGGGGAAACATAACTCAAATTAGAACCAGGGTCAATTAAAATGGAAACATGATGGTTGGCAATCGTACTTTCCATCTCCACCACTGAAGCTTAGTGGTAATCTTGTCTATTATCCAAGGTTTCATAAATTTATGGCAGGATCCTAGCCACATCATTGACTAGGGTATCCTCTTGGACATTTTAGACCCTCCCAGGGTTCTGTTGCCTATGCGGAAAGTTCCTCATCAAATTTTCCTCTCCACAACCCCAACATTTCAAGGTTTCTCTCTTTGTGTTATTAGTATTACTTGGAGCTTATATGAATGGTTTATTTCCACTCTGGGATGGAAAATTTTGCTGATACACACTTTTGTTAGGAAGGCTCATCCTAGAGCTCTTAAATCTCGAGGGTTTAAACCCCTTCTTCTTGAATTCCAAATTTATTTTCTTCTTCCATTCTTCATGGGGTTTTGTCTTACTCTTGATTTTCTCATAGCAATACCTTGATTTTCAAATAGTATCTTCTAAAGTATTTGGCTCATCAAACTAAATTTTGTCCTGGTAGGACTAAGGTAAGCCACTAATGAATTGTTTCAACTTTACTTTTTCATCCTTTATGTAGGGCACATACCTCATCAACTCGAGAAATTTGTTGATATACTCATCTATGGTGAGTTGTCCTAGCTTGAGTTCATAGAATTACTTGGTCTTTCCATGAAATTACTTTTCTGACAGGTACTTCTTCTTGAAGTATTTCTCAAATTGTTTCCATGACAATTCCTTCTCATGGACTCCTTTCACATTCCTAAGGTCCTCCCACCAAATGGAAGCTTTCCCATTCATGTTGAAAATGGCTATTTGAGCCTTTAAGTTCTTAGAGTAGTCATGAACTCTGTAGTACTTCTTCAAGACGAGTAGCCAAACCTCTACTTCTTCCCCCTTCTTAATCTCTCCATCGAAGGTGGGTGGTTTTTCTTTCTTGAATTCTTCAGGGTCATGAATCTTGGAATGTTTCCTCTTCTTTCCTCTTGTCTGAGAATGGGAACTAATTTTTCCACTAGAAGATTCCTTGGAGTTGTTAGTGTCTTCACTAGAGGAATATTGCATTGAATGTCTCTTGGCTCCATGTTGGTCCTTCTTTGAGGTGCTCCTCCCGGCGTGGCCACTTTCAGGACCATGCTTTTGTATCTTAGGTGGAGTTGGAGTTTTCTTAGTATGATATCTATCCACATGATTGGAAGTTGGACCATGTTGCAGTTTCATTTGTATATCTGATAGACTTTGCAATAGTACTGCATTAATTTATGTCTACTTTTCCTGCTCCTTGATCAACCTCTCATTGTCAACATTATAACTCTATAATTCTTCCATGAGGCGTCTTACAGTTTCAACCAAATTTGGAGGGGTTTCCACCACCCTCCTTTCATCAGATTTTTCCTCTCTATTGTGGGAGCTCTCCCCCAACTCCTGATGTGTCACCATCCTTTACGTTGGAGTTCTCTTGTTGTTCACTGACTGTTTGAGTGCATATAAAACTTTTTCTGCTAGTTACTAATCTACCAATTCATGAACAACACATATCATTGCAAGGTGAAGCCAATTCTTTATTTGGAAACATTAGCAACCTACAGTGCAAAATTCCAAATCATCTATCAATAGTAGAAGGTTTTGCTCCTCTCTTTAGTAGAGGTTTAAACAAGTTTCTTATAGAGGGAGGTAAGGTAGGGAGTTATCCCATAAGTTCTCTAATAATAGTTTTAAGCGACTCATGCATGAGCCCAAGAAGACCAAGTGTTGTTTCCATGCTTTGATACCAATTTGTAATACACCCAACCCCTAAATACCCTTTCTAGGGATGGGGCATCAATTTTTCACTATCCCTGGTGCATTTTCGGTCCCTTACTTAAGAAAAACCCTCTTAATCATCTCCTCTGAAATTTACATCTCTCACTATGCGCTTGAAACAGTTAGTGGGGTATTCCTCGTGACCTCAGGCTGAATCTAGGAGCTAAGAACTTGCATTAACAAAGGTTTCGACACTTTGTAAGTTCCCAAACTTCAAGAGTTCCAAAAGTGTTGTCAAATTATTAGATCGCCGAACAATGGAGGGGATCAACGATTCACATCCTCCGTCAATATCTACGGTTAAAAAGGGGAATTCAATACTCAGAGATAAACATACCTTTTTCCTAATCCATGAAGTACCAAGGTCTCACCACGTGGCCTTAGCCATTCAATGATCAACGTTCAACGATCTCCGTCGAGCATTCCTTTTTACCACACTATGTACAAAATACCAAACTCTTGATATCTCGCCACATGGACTTGGCCCTTCGGTGATAGACGTTCGAMATTCGAYAATMTTCCTCAAGCATTCCTTTTTACCACACTATGTCCAAACTCCCAAACTCTCGATATCTCTCCATGTGGCCTTACCCCTTCGGCAGTCAGTGTTTGACGTTTTATGTTGGACATTCATATATTGTACCACGCCCCACATCTTTCRAACTCCYGAATCTATCCAAACACCTGGATTCCCGAACACGTTACCAACCATGTAGGATAGGCGGCCACGAACCAAAAATTGACACACGATGAGGGTCAAGGGGATAGACGTGTCCTCGATAGGGGGTGACACATGTCATTCTCTAACAKGAATAATGGATATGTGAATCATMTAAAACTGGGTGACATGTGGCATGCGTAATGCCGGTCCACATCACGTCAAATGATGTCATCAAGCCACATCATCATAGACTGATAATTGCTCAGTCCTTCAATCTAACGGTCTGCAAGGTTCCACGTAGATCAGATCTAGAGAATTACGGTTCTCATTACTTCGTGGATCTGATTTCAGAGCTTACTGAATCCTCTCGACACAAATACTCTGAAGAGCTAAGTCTTTGGACTCTCGGATCTTGCACCATGTGTCCTCTTCAACCAACGATCAATATTTAATTCGGCGTTCGCGACTTTAGAGGTTTTAACTCCTTAAAAACCCTTGGCCAAAATCCTTCAGAGTACGAAGTCTCCAAACCATGGGATCTCGTGCCACATACCCATTCATCCAATGGTCCTCGTCACTATGAATGTTCAAAATTCAAGAGTTCGGTGTGTATCTCCCAACTTTCCTTCTGGACCATGCCAGATCTACTGTCATGTGTACCTAGCATCTACGACTAGGATTTACTCTAGCTTATAGAGCTCTGGGGAAACTCGTGCGTCCCTATATCACCGAATACCTGGACTCCCGAATAACCGTGTATCTGTGGACACGTGTCCCTCTAGTTTCAATGGTCCAGATTAAATCTGCGACTCTAGAAGTTGGGAGTTTCGGTGTTAGACCATTCCTATTCTCCCGAAGTAGCATTTTTTCGAAGCACTTAACGCTTCCCTTTCTACGTCTAATCTAACGGTTGAGAGTGATCTATGTTGAATCCCCAAATTGACGACCCTCATCGATTCATGACTTCGGCCTTCGATGATTTTTGAGGATTGTGGAATCACAAGTCCTGAAGTCCCAAAGCCGAAAGAGCTAGCTCCTTTCGAACTAGCGCATGGTTCCTAGGCCCTAGTCACATGGGCCCTTTGGGAAAACTTAGTGGCTAAGCGCAAATCCCTTTTTGCAGAAAAGGGGTTAAGAATATGGGCATGATCCCTCAGTCAGATGGATGGTTAGTCTAAAGAGAAATGCCCATTCCCACTAAGGTAAACTTCATTGGATTGGAAAGAATTAGACATTTCAGCCGATTCTACCCCATTTCTCCTGCAGATTCACATATCATAACTATCTAGCAGCAAAACTGAGATAAATTGAAAGATCATATAGATATAACAATTTATAGAAATCATAGATCATTTCTAATAAATTTTCAAATATTGAAAGACTGAATCATAAACATAGACATTTCATCATCACATCCAATATAATACATAGAGTATGAAAATAATTATCAGATCTGGAAAATGTGAAGCAACTGCTGAAAGGGTTGTCTGTTTCCTCCCAACCATAGGCACAATCACTACTGACAAATTTACCACTGTCCACCCCCAAGCTAGACCATGGTGCTTGTTCAGTCACCATTTTGACACTTCTAATGTCCTATATTACCCTCTATCTGAGCCTATTTTACCTATGCTATGTGTATATAATTGACTGTTTCCTCCACAAATACACTTGATGACCTTGTCCATATGCATAGAGAGGTAACATATGATTAAGACATGATTTGTTTATTTTTCTTGATTTAATTTGATTAAATGATTGATTATGTATGATCCTAATCACTTTGACTCTTAAGCATCTGTTACACCTCAAAATTACTCACTTCAATAGTGTCGCAAGTGTTGTCATTACTAGTGTTGTAAGTGTCACATCTTGTCTGCAAGTGTCACATCTTGACCACAAGTGTTAAAAGTGTCAAAAACATCATACTACCATATTTCCTATGTCATGCCTCTAACGACATCACAAAGACACTTAGGACACCTCAAAGACTAGTTTTGAAGAAGAGAAATCAGTTGACATGGAGTACAAACCTTTTTCCACTGAAAGAACCACTAAAAAATGGATTTTGGAGAGGAGCACTCCCTTACCCACTGTCAGGGAGTCCTAGCGCTCCTCGGGCCTCTTTGGGGGAGTGTTTGAGTGCTCTGTACACCCTTTTGGGGGAGTGCTACCCTTTTCTGAGCAAGTTTTGGGTTTGTTGAGACAAATGAGGGAAGAATCCTTCAATTTCTGAAGGTGGTGGGATTTGAATAGATGGTCAAGGCATGATCTTAGGGAAGATACTCAACTGAAGGAGAGGAATCCTCAACTTATCTCAAAGATCTCTCAAGTGGTTGGACCTCTCCAAGGTTATATAAGGAGGCCTTCTCATGGTGAAAGGTACATGAAAAAGATTGGAGGGATGAAGCCTATGATCTCATAGGCAACATACAGAAAACAAGAGAGACTAGAGATTAATACCAAACTTATGATCCTATAAGTGGTATGAACAAAAGAGAATGGAGATGTGACACTTGTGATCTCATAAGTGAGATTCCATCAAAGAAATCAGTGTATATTACTTGAGCAAAGGGGTTGGACAAGGAGAGTTGGAAGAAGCTGTTGCACCTTCATCAAAGGATTGTAAGTACTTTTACTTGTTCTCATCAATACATCAATGCTTGTCCTGTTTCTTTCAAACTTATGTTTGTTCCATATAAGTTTGTCTGCAGTAGATGGATCTATATTTGAGCTAATATTAGTAGAGTAAGAAGTCCATTGTATCTTTGTTTGTTCTACAGGACCTATCAGGGAGTTCAAGATCGAAGCTCAGCCTCAACTTTGCAAGGACAAACGCCATTAACAAGGTACATATATTTCTTATTATCCTTCGTATATTAGCTTGATTATATCTAAAAGGATGTCAGTGTCCATGTTAATTGTAATATACCTCGGCCAAACCCAAATGTAAATATAATCCAAGTATATTTAAGATAGTGAGCTGTTTAGACATCATTTTTGTAATACACCTTTCATGGCATGGTGCGCGCATATACTGTGCAGTAAAGGGATGTAATGTGCACATTTATGAATACCGTGCACAGTAACTAAGGTGCGCACAACCTTAAAGATAGAGGACACAGTGCACAGTAACTAAGTGTGCACAATATTAAGGTCAACGAACCTTTGTGTATATAATATGCATTATAGGCTGGTGAGCCAGTATTATAAGCTAGAATGCTTATGTCTTGGAATTAGGCCAACACGCCTAGATGTTAAAGGCTAGAGCGCCTACTTTGTACATGACTATTGATTAATATAAAATACATCACTAYGCACAGACTGACCACGATAAAAGAGATGGGGGACTAAACTTKAYCAGTTAGGGAAAGGGAGGGCCAAAAGTCAAGGGAATATTATATTAATATTTCCTAAAACATAAAGTATGGATAATTAGTTTATCCTAAGTTCTAAAGTTGGGGACAAGTGGACAAAAGTAACTTCTGATATGACAAGTGTCAAGTTGGGGACATGCATTCATATCGTGGGGAAACTTAGCTCAGAGCGGGGATTTTTATCACAGATACCTTACGAATGGGGAAAGGGGGGGACCATCAGGCTGACCATCAATTTTGACAAAGAGTTCACAGTGATTTCAAAACACACTCACTTATCTAGTCAATGACTCCATGACCATTTCACTCATACATTCCGTTATCCTTGAGACAACCATTTCACCTTTTCGAAGCCTGTTTCCCCATCCTTTTTGGGTTGGTGTACCTGGTTAGCTTGGAGCGGGATTGAAGAAGTGGGTTTTCAGGTCCGTGAGAAGTTCTATGAGAGAGAGAATTTCTAGGGATTGATTTCTGTAGGTGCTAAAATGTAGCTACAACGCTCTGAGACTTCCGGTCCGGCCTGTTGCTGAAGCCCTGGAAGGGAAGTTGGGCAGCCGAGGGACTATTGAGAAGAGAAGGGGCACACTTCCTTGGGTGGGACATGCATGTGGGGAATGAGAGGTTGTAGGCTGTTAGTTGAGTGAGCACCTAAGACAGAGTTTTTCCTGTTGGCCATGAGCCTTAGCCTGGATAGGAATCCATTTACCTTGGGTGGAGTTCATTCCCAACTCGGGGGTGATTCACTATTGAGAGTGATGAACAATGTAGTCTATGGCTGGGAGGTTTGTGGACGATCTGTAAGCAGTTGGTGATAGTATTTCTAAGATAAGTACCAATTGTATGATATAGTTATATGTTGTTTTGTTATTTACATGCCTATGCTATAATTTTATCATATAAGTGACTATGATTGCTTGTGTGCTTATGGATAATTTCCTATAAATGATGCATATCGATAATTACTGTTATTTTAATATAAATGTCGTATGTTACAGAAAGTAATTGTTTGTTTATGTTTAGATGTAAAGCTTCCGCGAGTGTGCTGTATGTATATGTTTTAGTTGCATGTAGTCTAAAGAGTAAATTTAGGTGGCATTGCTTTGTTGACTACTGGGTATGCTACTATATGTTCTGCAGTATGGGAACGAAAGTGTTCCCTAGAGTAGCATGGCCCAACCTGATGGCTGGGAATGTTACCGACTGACGTCAGAGCATGAGTGGTTTCTCTGGAGTGGCATACCCCGCCTTAGGTTGGTCGGGGGGATCGTTACAGTGTGGTATCAGAGCCTCAGTTCAACACTGAGCTTGGATGGGCCAGAAGGGTGAAATTGAAGTGAATATTCACAGAAAAGTAACTTCGAAGTGACCAGAATTAGAGTCATAGAGTTTCCTTGGAAAAGGTTGGCGTACTGGCACGCGTGGTAAATTTGGCACCACGCGGGAAACCGTGGAATGCTAGTGTGCGCGGTAAATTGTGGCGCCGTGTAGAAGAATATTATGTGTAGATGCATGCACTGAAATTAGCCTTGCGCGGTAAGTACAAACATAGTAAGGTGCACATGGAGTGTGCAAGTATTGCTTAACAAAGAGGAGTTTTGTTGGTACGCGCATACGTATGAGTATAAGTTGTTTCGCGATGGTGTATTCAGTAGTGTGCGTAGATATTTGAGCACGAAGGAATATGTTAAACTTGACATGGTGCATGAATAGGACGAAAATGGATGTGGAATATCGATGCACAGTGGATATTGGCGCACACCGCTAGAGTAGTGCATGTGATCCAGATTATTTTCGGCATGAAATGAGAGAAGAGATATAATAAAGAAATGCACAGAGATATCGCGTATATGTAATAATATAACATAAATATATCAGAGATGCAACCATAAACACAGAGATATAGTAATACACAATTTCTATTAATGAAAGAAATGTACAGAGACTATAAAAATACAAAGTGAAAGACTCGCTAGAATGGTGGCAACTTATCTCTGAGAAGAGATGTGACGGCTACTCGCATTCACCAGAAGATGATTACAATGAGGCTCTCAAGGCATTTTTAAAATAATATGGAATTCCAAAAACCCTAGACATCCAAAAACCTAACCCTAGGAGAGGAAGCGCCAAAAGTCATGTGGGTCCCGTTTGGGTAAGTGAGTACATCAACTTCCCAGGGTTGTAACTTTTGCATACGATCTCCGTTTTAGGAGTGTGATAGCTTGTTGAAAAGGTATCTTCGAGGAGACTCATTTTGGGGGCTCAATGATGCCTTTGTCTATCATTGAGAACCTCGATCTCGAAAAAACTTCATTTGAGCCCTCAAAATGGCCTCGAAAGTTAAAAACTGCTAAAAATAGTAAATTGCCAAAGTTGCCAGAAAGTTGTTTTGAGCCAGTCAGAAAAGGTAGGTGGCCACCGATATCCACCTAGATCAATCCTCCCTCCTTAGGAAGCATTGAGTTCCCGGGGGAGAGGGAAAAGAATTTGCTAAATCTACATCTGGGTGAGTTGCTTGCTTTGCTGGAGACATCACGTTGCTCAGTTTGTGGAAGTATGTCACAAACCTGTTGAGGCTGAGCCTGTTCAACAAGTTGAGCTACATGAGGGGACGATGTGCAGAAGGAATCTTTGCACTTTGTTTCAACCTTGTTGACCTGGTTCTGTTGGATAGAAGGTGCTTGGGGTGAGGTTGTAGTGGTTCTAATGTCCTTCTGTTGCCCTTTTGAACAGATTGTGAAGAAGCTGAATTTTGCAGTATGAAATACTACTTTGCGACACTTTTTAGGTGGAACAATGGTTGGAACTACCTTTGGTATTCTGTACAGATGATCCCCCAAAGTAACAATGACACTACGGGGTCGAGCCTCATAAACAACATGATGTCTCCACATATATGGTTGGCCCAAGAGAACATCACAGACATCCTATGGGGCAACATCAGATAATACCTCATCCTTGAAGGGTTGGATGCCATATGAAAATTGACACTGTTGGCTGACACAAAGATTTCATCCTTGCCAAAGCCACCCGATGTTGTATGGTTGTGGGTGTGGTGTTGTCGACAATCCCAACTGTTTGATGACCTATGCTGAGATGAGGTTTTTCTGGCTTCCGCTATCAACAATAAAGTGCAGCGGGGTCCCCTTCACCCACATCTGTGAATGAAAAAGGTGCTCCCTCTCTTCAGGATCTATTGGTTCTTCTGTTTGAATTGTTGAGGTCACAACAATAAAAGTGGGGTTTGTGTCAATGATCTGTCCTTTACCAGTATTTTCAGAATCAGATTCTAAATCAGTGTTTGGCTCCTTGTCTTTGATATCAGCCACCAATGACTGTTTTGAGCGACATTCATCAGTGTTGTGCCAGGGGTTTTTGTGGAAATCACACCATTTTCCGATGTCCTTCTTTGTCTTACCGTGGCCCTTCTTTTCCTGTGTCTTGGACTGGTTTTTGGGAGACTGTTTGTTAGGGCCGTCTTTATCATAATTTGGTTTATTCGGATTTGCAAACCCGAATTCCCATTTGTTCTGGTGCTTAAATTTCTGCTCAATTTTAAAATCATATCGATAAGCAACACCGAGTGATGAGATGTCCAGAAAATCCATTTTAGTCTGGATGTATCTATGTAGAGACCCACAGTATTTCAGAACAAAATGTCCCTCAGAGTCTTTGATACCTATCTTGGTGTGCAAGGTATGGAAGGTATTGGTGAACTTCAGAACTGCTTGGCCCCTCTCTTGTCACAGTGTGTTCCATATTATGTACTGGTCCTCATAGTTGCCGACAGGGTAATACTATTCCTTTATCGCATCCACAAAAAAATCCCAACTGGGATTGGCCCCATATATTCCAGACTCCTCTGTGGAACTTTGCTCCCAGTAAGTTTCCCACTAATGTTTGACATGAGGGAGAGCTTTAAGGAGTGCGAAGCTGATCTTTTCTTTGTCCGAAAAATTGTGAACATAGAAATAACCTTCTAGCAAAGTTAACCATTTTTTTAGGGCTTCTGCATCTATCTGTCCTTCAAACATAGGAATATCAAAATTAACTTGTACCTTTGTTATCAAACTAATCGGTAGGTGCAGACACTAACTGATCTCCCTAGATCCACCTAGATCTAGAACAAAACACACCAGAACATGACACTTTCCTTAAGTTCTAGATATTGAATTTA
>SNQJ01S0186783.1:0-16360 GCA_010110895.2 Picea sitchensis
ACCTATAGCTTTATTAATGACATGAAATGTAGTATAAGAGTACACTAAACCTTAACAATTTGTTGAACTATTAGCAATACTTGGATTTCATTGTTTAACAAGTTTAGACATGGTGTTTTTGTTAGCCCTTGAAATTTAGTTGCAAGCCCATCTTTCGTAATGCTCCAAATTATTTGAATAGCCAAAAATAATAAATATGCAATGAAAATCAATTTGATGCCAATATGTTGAGATTAATAAGTTTCAACAAGAGAATCGAAGGAACCAAATCTCACCCAAATTCTGAAATAGCCTCCTCACAATTCTACTATAATGACAATGCAAAAGCCAAGAACAAGTGTGTTGAAAACATAAATGCGCAAGTGCACCAGAGAAAATACCAATCACCATAGAAAAATTCCAAATATAAGTGCCCTTAAGGCTTATCACATTTTGTAAAATAGATAAAAAAATCACAAGATGAGATGATACAAATGAGAGCTTGATTTGTGTATTTATACACGACTCATGTGAGCCATCCTCCTAAGAAGGGGTTAAGGGCCCAAATAACAAGGACACAATTCCTAAGAGGGTTATTGAGATTACATATCAAGTTTGACTAGGTTATCCTTAACAATAAACCTATCATACAATAAATGAAATAAAATATGTCCTTAGCCATAATTAAAGTACATAATGATACATATGAATAGGTCATTTCCACATTTACAGATTATGTCAATAATTCCAACAACCCCCCTTGAATTGAAAAGGGGGCCACAAAGAGAAGTCAATATAATACATGAATACAATATTTACATCCCCCGCTTAAGGATGTGTAGAGGACCGTATTCCTCCCCGAACTCCACATCACTCCATAAAACCATCAAGTTTGTCAACCAATGAGACTAATCTCCAAAGGTATTTAGGTGGGAGGTGTTGTAGTTAGGTAGGGACATAAGAAAATTGAGTGATAATGGGGTGGAGAAGATTCCTCCAAAGAGATTTAGGTGGGAGGTGTTGTAGTTAGGTAGGGACATAAGAAAACTAAGTGATAATGGCTTGTGGTGAAGAAGATTACTCCAAAGAGATTTAGGTGGGAGGTGTTGTAGTTAGGTAGGGACATCAAAAAATTGAGTGATAATGGGTTGTGGTGGAGAAGATTCATCTTGATACTGCTCTAATGAGCTAGCACGGAAATTTGTTGTGTCATATTTTTCCCGTGTACATTCAATGATATGAGCAAGAAGGGCTCGATGTGGAGGAGATTAATCATGATAGCACCTGGAGGGAACAACAAGAAACTATATTGCATCAACAAGAGTGGAGTTAGACCACTTAAGTATAGGCATTGGCCTATATGAAGGAAGAGTAATTTGGGTATACAAGTCATGCAAGGTGTCTCCATCTTCATTAGTGAATAATGGAGTCACATTATCAAGAGCATCCTGAATAGGTGAGAAGTCATCTACAACATGAGCATTGAATGAGCCACTAACAAGAGCATCATCTACAACATGTGCAGTAAATGGGCCATTGATGAGTGTCTCAAAGAAGTGAAGAGACATTTACAATAAGAAGACTAGATGAGTCATCAATAATATCATCATTAGTGATATGAATCTACCTAGACACTATAGGAGTACTTGTAAAGTAGAGCGAGGACCAACACCATACAATTAAGGAGAAGGGTCCATTAAAACATGACAAGAATCATCTAGAAGAGACCCTATATAGTGCTAAGGAGAATCATGACTCATGGAAACATACGAAGATCCATATGAAGAATCTTTTGAAACAAGTAATAAGAGAGATCATGGTGGAGAATGAGTAGGAACCTCATTAATAATGGCCTCTATATATTCAACCACCTTGTAAGTGGTGGGATCATAAATACAATATCCATGAAAATTTTCATTGTAGCCAATTAGAGTGTAGTAGATGTCTAGTTATTCTAAGTATTTCCACCTTTCATTAGGAGCATGGGCCCAAGCAACAGGTCCAAAAATTATGAAATATGAAATCGAAGGTTTGTTGGCGTACGATTTATCATAAAGAGTCATATATGTGACAAAACTAATATGTGTTCTATTGATGGCATGGGTTGAGTGAAAACAACCACCTCTTCATAGAATGAAAACTTCGTTTTCTTGGAGTAAAGCATGCAACGAGCCATCTCCATGATAACCTTATTCTTCTGTTTTTCTATATCATTTTCTCGTGAAGTGTAAGGAATGATTCTCTATCAAGAGATGCCTTGGAATATGATAAATTATTGGAATAGATTGCTAATATATTCACCTCCTCCATCAGTGATGCGACACTTGATCTTTCTATTTCTTTAATTTTCCACAAAATATTTGAATTCCCTGCACTTTCCAAACAACTTATCCTTAGAATTAACGGTCTATACCCAAAGAAAGAGGGATACATCATTAATGAAAGTGATGAATTACTTAGCTCCCCTAAGAGAAGATATAGCCACAAGCCCACAAATATCACCATAAATCAATATAAGAGGTTGATAAGCTTTCCTTGCTTTGTCCTTGGCAAATGAATCCTAATGATGTTTCCTCGTTACACACCCCTTGTAGACAACATTGGGTGGTTCAATGTAATGTACCTTCATACCAACATTAAAAGAGGGGGTTTGCTAGTCTAAATGTGCATTGATGGAAATGGTATGATAATCATTGTTTCAATATTAGTAGACCATATCAACAAGAAGCTATTCAATTCATGTATGCAATGACAATATGTGAAATTATTTCAACTTCCATATGCAATGTCTAGATGGAGATTTTCTCTAGTCAACAAAATTCCAACATTCTATCTTTTCAAATGAATAGAAAGTAATACCAACATTTAAGATACATAGTAGTACATAGCGCAATCTACTATCATTTTCATCATTATCAATGATCATTCATTCAAAATTAATCCAGTTCTATTGATTCATCAAATATACTTAACTTAATAGCTAGAAAGGATACCCTAGATAAAGGCCCATTCCCTTTCAAGGATAGAAATTCGAAGGACTAGGGAGTCATGCCTTCAAGATCACGTACATCACAACATATTCATTGATTAGAAACAAGATTCAGTCACATTTAGGGTTTTTATAAACTCCATAGAATGTTTCATGACTCCACATGTTTTTCATCTCATCAATCAAGTAAGGATAGCTACATGTCATGCCAAAAAACCTTCACAAGATAAGCATAACTGGTCTTGAGACTAACTCATAACGTAAACCATCATATAACTTGTCAATGGTATGGAGGAAATGACCCCCACTTTTCTTCGAGGTCAATATGAGGAAAAATAATGATAAATACTACCACATGACAAAGCTAGACACCTTATTTCATCCCTTAAGATCATTCATATTGGTGATCAATCAATTTAGGTACAAAAATTAATATCTAACAATGGTATGGGGGATTGAAAACCAACTTTTCCGAAGCAGGAAAAACCAAGTAACAATAAGAGATTCCACTCATGTAAATCCATCATTAGACATCTCAAGAAATTAAATAAGTGTCATGCCACCTCCCTTATAGTTCATACTCTTTTAGGTTTTCATTCCATCCTTTAAAACCCAAAATTTTATGAAAAGAGGTTAAAACATTGTAAGACCCCTTGGGGACATACAAGGGTCATGAACTTGTGTACTTATTCTCCTATCTAATTCAAACATTTTTTTTATAATTTGGATATTGTTGTTGAAAAAAAATAAGTATATTCATTTCTATAATTAAAATGATCATTTTCCTCTTTTCTCATGTAAGTTTGTAATTAAAACATAAATATTTTCCCTAAATACATGACAACCACCAAACTCATTTAACACACCATGCCAACCAATGAATCAAGTCAACAAGAACATTTAAGGCAACTTGATATTTACCTATGCAATTTAATTTCCATAATTATTCAACCATTAGTTAAGTAATCAATAACCTAGTTTAGTAATTAATACATCAAGTAGTTGGCAATGTATGTATGCATAGCTAGCGTACACATAAATTGCATATGTACTAATAATAACCAATCACTTCCTCTAATGCATAATTTGTGTATGCTCACAACCAAGTGGGCACTACAATAAATCTAGTAATGCATCATTCAATAGTCTATACTAATATAAGTACAATATATTATCAATCAAAACAATACAATATGAAATGTAAATTACACCAAGATCATCATAAATGAATTAAGTGGGCATATAATACACAAGAGGGATTAAGTTTTATTGATAAAAAAATTGGTCACCTCTATTTTCCCGCTCCAGGAATAATTAAAAAAAATTGATATAAGGAGAAGAAAATTTCAATATATTATAAGTTCATTGCGAATCCCACAGCGTCAACTTTGTCACACATTTCACAGATTCAAAATCCAAGTTTGTATGCACAAGATATACAGGTTTTCGTATAACCGCCCAAAGAGCGCTTCTTCCATGTGTAGGAAAGGTAATTTTTCTTGGAACTAAGAATTCTCCGAACCATGATCATTCTCAAGGAACCATACTTATGTTCTTGGAACCACGTTTAATTATTGGAACCAAGTTATTCTCTTAGAACCATTTTCTTGGAACCATTAATCTCTTGGAACTTCTCTTTATTCCACATGTTATAACCCTATAATTCATAGGATCATCCGGTGACTGGAAAATTTTCACTCTGGATGTATTTTGGCTTGCAAATAATATTTCATTTCTGCAAATTATTTTCAAGGAAAGGAAAAGAAAAGAAAATTCATGATTTTTGATGCTGAGTGGTGTTTCCTAATCCCATGGAGACAAAAGCAAGGGAAGCAGCACACAAAACCCACAAAAAACACTAAACCTAAGTTTTTGCTGCATTCATTCCTGAAAAATAAAGAATGCGCTTAGGTTGACGGTCGATCTAGTGGCGCATAGATCAACCATTGACAATGGATTTCAGACCCCCTTGTCTGTTCTATTTTTAACGGTGGGGGGGGGGAGGTCTGAAATGGTGACTAAAAAGTGCGCACAGATCTACGATCATCATGACAACGCGCAGATGGACAGTCTACAGGCGATTCCGGACCCCCTTGACCGTTCTGCATTTAACGGTGGGGAGGGGGGGGGGTCCGAAATGAGGCGGTTTTTCCGGCAGGCCCTGTCCCAACGTGTCATCAATCCATTGCATCAGACCTCCTCTGCTCCAGACCACTTACTGCTTACCACCTTTCCAACTTACCACCATACTGGCAATACCATACCACCCCTGCCTCATGACATCATCCTCCATTATCCCAACACCCATCCGTGCATAAACCAAACTTAGGATAAACAAAAAGAACAATAAATTAATAAGGTTAATAAAGTTAGTGTAATTAGACCAATAAGCTAAGTTGGTTTTGTTAGCAATTGATTAATTATTAATTAATTAATTAGCTAATAATTAAGTTAGTGTTTAGGTTATTTTAGGTTAGTGTTAAATGTTAAAATAAAATTAATTAATACAAAACCCATTTAATAAAACAATTAAAATATAATACATATAAACAAAATACAAAACATTAAATATTAACAAACATAAAAAACATAAAACAAAAGTGTAAAACAAATAAAAAATAAAATAAAAGGAAAACACGTAAAACATATAAAAACAATGCAATAAAAATTAAAAGTCAAAACATATATAATAAATAAATCAAAAAAGTTAAAAGGTAATAAAATAAAAAGTAAAAAAAAAATTAAAACATTTATCCTAAGTTCTACCCACCTACAACTTTACCTTCACACATCCCCAAAATCTAATCAACGAACATAAAAAATTCTGGACCCCCCCGTGCTTTTCCTACTTTAACGGGGGGTGGGGTCCGAAAAGTGGTATTGAGAGGGACACTTGTCACCTCTAGGTGATTTCGGACCCCCCCTCCCAATACCACTTACCACCTCAGAGGGGGTCCGGAATACCACTTACCTCTCCAAAACCGCCCTCCCCCATTTTCACAAAACCATTGTTTTTCCAGTTTTGACCAGTCTTCTTATGAAGCAGATTATGGGAAAAATAAAACGAATTTTGAAAAACCAAGAGAGGATTTTCTCCGTAACAGGATGAAGAACAAAAAAATCTCTCATGTTTTTCACAAGTGCCACCATTTGGGAGAATCGAAGCTGTCTTTCAACCTCATTTTTCGGATTTTTGGTTTTTCTGTTACAATCTCGATTTTGCGGGAGATGTTACAACGAGCTGGAGGCGAATTTGGAAAAACCAAAGGAGGTTTTTTTCCAGAACATGCCCATATACAATAACATATTTCAGGTTTTTCCCAAGTGTGAGAATTGAAGAGAAACAAATGTCTGTGCGGACCCCTTTTTTTGCAGAAATTCGGCCCATTTTTCATAGCAGACAGTTCAGGATTTTTGGGGATTTGTTGCTATTTTTGGCAGAGGAGGTTGAATCCGACTTAAAATAATTGTTGGGGGATCTCTCCTATTTATTTATGTGAGTTTAATTTAAAAGGATTGATGATTGAGCTCAGGATTCATGCCCCATAGGGGATACATTGTAATTTTCTTGATGACTTTCCAGAAATAAAAATTGTAGCTGCAGGATTCTTGTGTTAGACTCCCTGGTGATGTTTTTCTCTGAGTGACTTTTTTCTTGCTCTTTTAATCCATTTGATGTTTTCCCTGATCCAATCATTGAAAGAAATATTACGAACAAAACTTGTTTTTTGCACTCTGTTTCTGGTCTTTTAATGGTCTGCATGTTTTCGTCTGAAGTTGAGCATAGGAATTCTTATCTACTCCTTTGCTTGGTGGATTTTCCCTTCTTTTCCTCTCCTCCACTTTCATTTAATTCAATTTGATCCAACAGTATTTATATCCTGCCCTATGGTGACAATCTTTACATCCGAGATAGATATTTTCAGAAAGGTAGATCCCATGGCCCAATGAAAATTCAAGTTTCCAATCTCCCAGACACCTCAAATCTAAAAATCCAAACTATGAACTCATTAGCTAGCTTAATATCTATTTTAAAAAGTCTATATCAAATAGAGAGATCCCTCTCTGAGTATTGGAGGGCTAGATCCAACACTCGAAGTGGTTTTGATGTTTCCTCTGTGACTTCCTCCACAACCATGGGCAAATTACAGAGTGCTAACATAATGGCGACCATACTGGGGAGATTTCCCCAGTAATACACTTTAAAGTTCCAGATATATTCACTGATGGTGGACAATGACTAGACACAAGAAGGCTGAGATCATCCACCTGGCGACTCCAATCAGCTCCAGACAATGCCAACTCAAAGACTCCACTGGAGGAAGAACCTGAAGCATGACCAAGCAGCCTAGAAAGACCAAGTACTCAAGCTCAAATTGTATTCATGATATTATTGGTTTCATCTCCAATTACTTTCTCTCTTATCATGATCCTGGTCCAGAGTACATTGTTGAAGTTCAGGATGACCATTTTCAACCTGATGAATCTCAAAGGATTGAGCCGATTCCCATAGCTCTGGTACCCACTCCTACACCTATAGGAAGCCTTGATAGACATAAGCCTCCTGCTTTATTTCCTATAGATGTAAAGATCTCTGATACATATGTGAAAAGTCCAGATTCACAAGTCAAAATTCCATCCCGTTATAAGCCCCTTGCTTTACCTCCTATACCTGAGAAAATCCCAGACAGATACAAACCTTTAGATTTGCCTCTTATTCCCCATGACCTCCCTGTCAATTACATCAATAATCTGCCCAGGTTTGATGGAGAAAATGTGAAGATCACTGCTAAAAATCATATCCAAAGTCTTGAAGATTTCCTTGACCTTTATGAGGTTGAAGATGATGATGTCTATATCAGGATGTTTTCCTTGTCTTTGTAAGGCAAAGTTAAAAATTGGTTTAAAAATATCCCAGATGCGAGCATTAACAATTTCCATCAGTTTGTGCAAGTTTTCCTAGATCGATGGGTGATCATGAGAAATGTCTTTCTCATCCTAGAAGAATATGACCATTTGAAAAGATAGCTAGGGGAAATAGTATAACAGTTTTCAACAAGATTCAATAAGATATATCATGCAATGCCTGTTGATATAAGACCACCCCCATGATCAACTCATTTGCATTTCCCAGATGCCTTCGATCCTGAGATGGCATTCCAATTAAGAGAAAGGAACACTGCAAGTCTCGAAGAAATGCATAACATTGTAGTTGATGTGGAGGCCAACTTGATGATCAAAAGGTCAAAATTAAAGAACAAAGAAAAGGAGCAACTGAAGTCATTAGAATCTAAACTAGATATCCTAGCCAGCGCCATGGAAGAGATGATGCAGAATATTAACAGGAAATATGAGCTTGCTGTCCAAAGACATCATGTTCCATTTTTTTGAGAGAAAGAAAAGGTCATAGTTCCCGAACATTTTGCAGCTCACCCTTGGTACCATGGTTTGGATAATGATTCTTTCATGTATTCAATTCACAATACAGTCGAAGATGAAGTTCCAACTCATCTTGTTGAAGAGCCATCAGCTGATATGATGTGCATGCTTGATGAATTTTCTTACTGGCATAATCTACCAAAGTGTGATCAGTATGATGATGACCATGAGGCTAAAATAGATGTTGACTGTTCAAAGCAACCAACAACATGTTGTTTGCAGGAAGAAGATCAGTTACAGCTCAGATATGACAATCAACCTCTGCCCAACAATCATGACAGCGACGAGGAAAATGCAGAAAATTCCAGAGGAAGGGAAAAATCTTTTCCCTTATGTTTCTCATCTTTTCAATTTCTGAAAAGAAACTCTAGGCAAGTTGTAAATAGCGAAGACATAAAATTTTCTGATGAGTTAGTAGAGGATGTCATTGACGACACATGATCTGTTTTAGATCCAAAATCACAGTCACTAATTTCCCTTGATTTTCAAAGTTCAGAGCTCGAAACAAGATTTGAAACAATGGAATGCAATTCTGTCCCATTAGATTATAATTCATTTCAAATTTTGAAGGAGACTCTTAAACAAGTGTTGAAGGATAAATACATAAAAAGTCAGGAAATTTCATTTGAATCAATGTGGCAGTCTTTCCAGTCTTTCCAGGATCTAATAGCTGATCGGTTAGACGATCTGTGTGGTTAAAATCATTCTTCATTCGCCAGTCATGAGATGAAAAGATGTTATGATATTGACATGATCAGGCAGTCAGTTACAAGGGTGTTTTTCAGTAGAAGCATCATTTCAGAACCCATCAGAAAAGTTGCAGCCATGTCTGGAAGTGCATGAAGATGCAAATAACACAACTATAACATCAAATCATGAAGTTGAGTTGGTTAAATTTGAATATCCAGTAATAGGTCAAGTTTATCTTGATCCAGTGGCTATTTATATGGATAAATTGTTCATCACAGAGCCACAATGCATTTCCAGTTTTTTTGTTATGTGTCATGATTATCAAGCCCATTGTGATGAAGATCATGATGGAAAGCATTTCATGATGCCTATGCAAGTTCTATTTTTGATATTGATTGAAAACATTGAAAGAGTAGAGCTAGTAGAGTAGCTACTTGATTGGCTTCATTGGTATTTTTGTATTATTCGATTTAGCATGATTTTCAACAATATAGGGTAGGTAGGAGAATGTGAATAAGCTCAACATTCCGAGAATCTCTTTTTCAGCAGTGTTCATTTTGGTTTGGTTTCAGTTGAAAGATCAAAACAGGTACCGGTTGCAAAATAATTTTGGGATCAACCCAATGAATAAAGCATCGGTCTGCATATTCAGAGTTCAGTGGTTCTTGACACCTCCCAAAAGAGCTGCCATCCCCAGGTGGAGCCACTGTTATAACCCTATAATTCATAGAATCATCCAGTGATTGGAAAATTTTCACTCTGGATGTATTTTGGCTTGCAAATAATATTTCATTTCTGCAAATTATTTTGAAGGAAAGGAAAAGAAAAGAAAATTCATGTCTTTTGACCCTGAGTGGTATTTCCTAATCCCATGGAGACAAAAGCAAGGGAAGCAGCGCACAAAACCCACAAAAAGCACTAAACCTAAGTTTTTGTTGCATTCGCGCCTAGAGAATAAGGAACACGCTTAGGTCGATGGTTGATCTAGCGACGCGTAGATCAATGACTGACAGTGGATTCCGGACCCCCTCGACGCCCGGCTTGATTCGGACCCCTAAGGCGTTACATTTTTAACTTGGTGAAGTTAGAAATGAAGGTTTTTCCGGCGGGCCCACAATCACATGTCATCAATCCATTGCATTAGACCTCCTCCGATCCATACCACTTACTGCTTACCACTCTTCCTTTTTACCACCTTTCCAACTTACCACCATCGCCGCTTATTTCCATACACTCTTCCTGCTTACCACCTTTCCAACTTACCACCATACTGGCAATACCATACCACCCTTGCCTCATGACATCATCCTCTATTATCCCAACACCCATCCGTGCATAAACCAAACTTAGGATAAACAAAAAGAACAATAAATTAATAATATTAATAAATTTAGTGTAATTAGACCAATAAGCTAATTTAGTTTTGTTAGCAATTGATTAATTATTAATTAATTAATTAGCTAATAATTAAGTTAGTGTTTAGGTTATTTTAGGTTAGTGTTAAATGTTAAAATAAAATTAATTAATACAAAACCCATTTAATAAAACAATTAAAATATAATACATATAAACAAAATACAAAACATTAAATATTAACAAACATAAAAAACATAAAACAAAAGCGTAAAACAAAAGCGTAAAACAAATAAAAAATAAAATAAAAGGAAAACATGTAAAACATATAAAAACAATACAATAAAAATTAAAAGTCAAAACACATATAATAAATAAATAAAAAAAGTTAAAAGGTAATAAAATAAAAAGTAAAAACAAAATTAAAAAATTTATCCTAAGTTCTACCCACCCACAACTTTACCTCCACACATCCCCAAAATCTAATCAACGGACATAAAAAATTCCAGACCCCCCCGTGCTTTTCAAACTTTAACGGAGGGGGGGGGGTACAAAAAGTGGTATTGGGAGGGACACTTGTCACCTCCAGGTGATTTTGGACCCCCCCCTCCCAATACCACCTCAGGGGGGGTCTGGAATACCACTTACCTCTCCAAAACCGCCTTCCCCCATTTCCACAAAACCACTGTTTTTCCAGTTTTGACTAGTCTTCTTTTGAAGAGGATTCTGGGCAAACGAAAACGAATTTTGAAAAATCGAGAGAGGTTTTTGTCCATAACAGGATGAAGAACAAAAATCTCTCTCAGTGTTTGCACAGGTTCCACCATTTGGGAGAATAGAATATGTCTTCCAGCCTCATTTTTCAGATTTTTGTTTTTTCTATTACAGTCCCGATTTTGCGGGAGCTGTTACGGCAAGCTGGAGGCGAATTTGGAAAACCCAAAGGAGGTTTTTGTCCCGAACATGCCCATATACAATAAAATACTTAATTTTTTTCTCACGTGTCATCATTGAATAGAAAAATATGTCTGTGCGGACCCTTTTTTTTGCAGAAATTCGGCTCGTCTCTCATGGCAGACAATTTAGGATTTTTGGGGATTTGTTGCTATTTTTGGTCGAGGCGGTTGAATCCGACTTAAAAAACTTGTTGGGAGATCTCTCCTATTTATTGATTTGAGTTTAATGTAAAAGGATTGATGATTGAGCTTGAGATTCATGCCCCACAGGGGATACATTGTAATTTTCTTGATGACTTTCCAGAAATAAAAATTGTAGCTGCAGGATTCTTGTGTTAGACTCCCTGGTGATGTTTTTCTTTGAGTAATTGTTTTCTTGCTATTTTAATCCATTTGATGTTTTCCATGATCCAATCATTGAAAGAAATATTACTAACATAACTTGTTTTTTTCACTCTGTTTCTGGTCTTTTAATGGTCTGCATATTTTCGTCTGAAGTTGAGCATAGGAATTCTTATTTGCTCCTCTGCTTGGTGGATTTTCCCTTCTTTTCCTCTCCTCCACTTTCATTTAATTCAATTTGATCCAGCATTATTTCTATCCTTCCCCGTGGTGACAATCTTTACATCCGAGATAGATCCATTTTCAGAAAGGTAGACCCCATGGCCCAATGAAAATTCGAGTTTCCAATCTCGCAAACATCTCAAATCTAAAAATCCAAACTCTGAACTCATTAGCTAGCCTAATATCTATTCAAACAAGTCTATATCAAATAGAGAGATCCCTCTCTGTGTCTTGGAGGGATAGATCCAACACTCGAAGTGGTTTTGATGTTGCCTCTGTGACTGCCTCCACATCCTTGGGCAAATTACAGAGCGCTAACACCACACTTAAGATTTTTTTTTTCAAACCCCACTCTACCACTCCACTTACTCTTCTATACTTAGTCTCATTTCTACTCTTCAACACTTATCTCCCTCACCCTCTCTTCCTTTTGTCTCGCTCCTCTCTTCTATAGTTAGATTATTTTCAAAATTTTCCACTCTCCCATTCCCCCTCTCTTATATTCTCCATACTTAGAAATTTTTCGAAGAATCCCTCTCCTCTCTTATTTCCTTCTTCCTCTTTTTTTTTTTTTTTTCACAGAAACTGAAAATTTTATATTTATAAAAGGCACTACCGAGGTCGCATAATACAGAGGAGGGTGTTGGTAAAAGAGATACCAAGAGTAAAATTTCCACAAAAAAACTTACAAAACTAAGTCTAGTTTTAGTTCAAATTTACTGTAAACAAAGCTTGTATTTTTGTCCTTAAACTATCTAATGAGAGGTTTAATTAAGCCATTTTTCAAAATTGAGGATTTTCTTACTGGTCTTCTTTAGAATTGATCTTCTTTTGGAGGGGGCTCTAGCGCCACGTTTAGGTCAGACAACGTGGGGTCTGATCTACTCCCAGTTTTCTCATTCTGACTTTATGCTGGCAGATTTGGTGGTCTGGCTTCCAACTTTGCTTCGATGTTCTCCCCTTGACACATGAGAAATTCTACTTCATCCTGTAATTGACTTATTAGCATTCGGTGTTGGGATAGAGTGTCCAACGTGAAGGAGAGAGTGGAACTGTGAGAGTCAAGACAAAGAGATAATTGCTGGGTAGTGGAGAAATTATCGTCCACCAAATCTTCCTCTGGTCTTTCTTGATATGGACGTTGAGCCATTCCTTCAAACAAACTGATAGAAATTGCTAGAAAATTACCTCCAGGCCAATCATGCTTGATTCTTCCTCTATCGCTCATGATGCCTCTATTGTTGTCACTTTCAACTTCGCGGATGCTTCCTCTATTGCTGCTTCTTCCTTTGTTGCTGGTGCTTACAAAGTTGCCTAGGGTTGTCCCTCTTTCTCTGGTCCAATTTCTAAATCCTGTGTTGATTGGACACTGCACTTCCTCTTTCTTTGTTGTATTCAAATCTGCAGAATTCTGGTGGGGCTGACTGAGGTGGTGAATCAAGGGCTTTCCTTCCAATTTATCTCCGCAAGCAGAAACCTTGATGCATGAATGCCACCATTGCCATGAAAAATCACATATTAGGTGTCTCTCATGCTTTTAAGTGGCATGTATCGCCTGCTTTCCCTTGCAGTGGATCATGATGGAATTCGTTTCGATTGCTCTCACCTCAAGTGGAGTTATGAAGGATTTGATGTTGCAGGCTGCTTTGCAGTCATGGAGGGTCAGATACGGCGGATTCCCATGGAGGAGGATCTCATGGTGACCCAATTGAGCCATGCGAACGTCTTGTTTCTTGCAACTTCCCATGAGCCAGGAGATACGAGAGTACCGCGCCTCCCCATTTATAACGTAATGCTTGCTACATGCCCCTTCCATATTTTGCATCGAGGGGAGATTGACACCAAGTGGAGCTATGGAGAGAGGGGGATTATTCATTAGGGAGGGGATGAAAAAAGGAGCCTCCCCAGAATTTCCATATGACCTGGGGCTTTGTCGATTGCTTGATTTGCCTATTCATCCGCTTCTTCATTGTTTGTGTGGGGGGCGTGAAAGAAGGAGGTTTGAATTGAGGATAATATTGCTTTGATCCTCTCTACGATTCTTTTCATCTTGGAGTTATTTGGGGCAATCCCTTTGACAAAGTGCCGAATTGTGTTTTTTGAGTCCCCTATTACGATGATGTTGCTAAGTTTTCGTTCTTAAGCTAAGAGCACTCCTTGATGCATCGTGTAGGCCTCTGCCATGTTGGTGGTGGTTACACCCATTCCAGGAGTAGTTTAGAATTCTTTTTCCTCTAGGGATGTAAAACACCCCTCCCACACCTGCCTCCCCCGAGTTTCCTTTTGAAGCACCATTGAAACAAAGGACATGGTTGTCTTGAGACTTTAGCCATTTATTGAAGTCTTGCTGAGAATAATGAAGCTGCCAGCATGATTTTTGTGGAAAAATTGAGGGATGTATGGTGGGAGGATTTATTTTCTCCAACCACTTTTCTTCTTCTTATGTCAAAGGGTTACCTGCCTTTGCTTTGATATTTCGAGAAGAGAGGAACTCGCCTAGTTGACTAATCGCATGGGTTGCGACTATGGGGGGGAGAATTGACTTCTCCTTGAAGATGATTTATTTCTTTCCAACTAGATTTGCCAACAAACATATTTTATTGAGGACTTCCACATGCGACGAAAGATCAGTTTTTTGTTGAGGGAGCCTTTGTAGGATTTGCTCCATTTTCCAATCAGAGTTATACAACTTGTCGACCAGGAGATTTGGTTTGTTAATTCTGAGTAGACAATGTGCATCACTTGCTTGGAAAAATTGCAATTGAGGAAAATATATTTTTGTTCTAAGGATTTTGCGACCATTGTTTTGATCAGAAAGTTCTTTCGGATTTATCGCATAGGTTTTTTGATTTTCAATGTTTCAGACCAAACTAGTGTGGTCCATCATCAGGAAAACGTTTTCCTGATGATGGACCACACTAGTTTGGTCCGAAACGTCGAAAATAAAAAAAACCTATGCGATAAATCCGAAAGAACTTTTTCAGGAAAAGATGTTCAGTGATTTCGAAATCTTGATTGCATAGTGATCTAAAATTGAAGAAGACTTGAAAAACTTGAAAATTATTGCAAGTTAAATGTTATGTGTTTAAAGCAACAGGATCAATTTGCAACACATAAATAAGGATTACTTATGTAAAGATACACATAGACAGCAGCATAAAACATTGAACATCAGACATAAACACAACAACTTGATAAAGGAGTTCACCCCACTTTGGGCTACATCTCCTGGTCCAGCTTCCAATGGATCATTATTATTAAATTGCTCAAAGTGCTAAAAAAAACGCCTTACAATGTTCAAAATGACAAACCAACTACTCCAATGGCTTTCCAGCGTCCCAAAACCCCTGTCTGGTCTCTTTCGGCACCTGAAACGGTCGAAAAATGAAGAAGATAGCCTCCTTGAAGTCTCCCTCTTCAACTTTGCTGTCTCTGGTTCTACAATTCACACCCTTGTGCTTCAAACCTGGTTCACACGCTCATTTAAGCGTAAAAACTTGGCACTGGGTGCAACCGTAGGACGGTTAAGGCGCCTCCAGCCCCTAACCGCCTCGGCTCTCGGGCATATGGCACATAGGACCAACGGCTGGGCGAAAAAGTGGTTAAGTCGTTTGAACCGTGCCAACGGTATAACTCCCACGCATATACAATATACGTATTACAACCGCGCGCACATTTATATTACATGGTTATATATGTGTATAGTGGAACCATAGCCAAGGGCTATGTAACATAGACCCCACGCGACTATATAATACACAGTCATATTATAATGTGTAACGACCACGGGCCGGGGCTTAGCCCCGACCCGACCCCTTTCCACATAATACAACAAGTAAACATAAATATATGTTTAAAGGTATAGCTATCAAGGAACATCGGGCGGATCAATGGTTAATGGAGTATTGTAAAGACTTGTGTTGTGGGAGGTCCGGGGGTCGAACCCCGCGGCCTCCATTAGTTTTACATAGCAATTATAGACCAACCAATGAGGGACACGTGGCACCCATGCATTGGGCCACGTGCCCTCTTACCATTTGCTGCCAATGAGACACGTGTCAACTCCGTATTCGCCAACAAACAACCAACTAATATGTGCCACATCATCAAACTGCCACATCATCATGATGGTATGGCCCTGCCACGTGGCCGTACGAACTGTACGGACAGGTACAGTCAGCATCCCAAATTTTTGCCTGTTTGGCTTGGTTGACAAATCGCGATATATCCTCCATACAGACTCCGTTTATGAAAGTAAATATATCGCCGGAATCAGGAAGACGAGACGGACGCAATGGTACTGTTTCTGTCGCATTCCGAGCACTTTGAAAATTGAGCAAAATTTGATCCCCTGATCACACCTCCCCACTGGGAAGCTTTTGGACCTCCA
>SNQJ01S0186784.1:5055-18551 GCA_010110895.2 Picea sitchensis
CATCAACAAAATAACTTTGGGATAAGTTACATGACATATATTCTTCACCCATCACAGATTGAAAAAATGTCAAAGAAGATGCAGATACAAATCAAGAAGAATTATGTTCACCATGTCAAGTAGATTCAGAAGATGAAGAGTACATAATCATCAGAGGTATATTGTTTTGTTTTAATTGTAAAAAACATGGACATCTTGAAATAGAATACCATGAAGGAAATGAGACAAAAAAACTAATTGAAAAGGAAGACAATTATGAAGAAGAATTGATTAGTGATTTAGATGAACTAAGAGAAGAAAACAATTCACTCAAGAAATAATTGATGAAACAAAAGGAAAGTCTTCACATTTTTGAAGAAGCCCAATAGGTCTTCGAGAACTTAAGAACTCAACTAGAAGAAGAACATCAAATTTTAATATGTGGGAACAAAAGAAAAAGTGGCATACATGTTTACAAAACCGCTTCCACAGGAAGCCCTTGAGTATCTTTGCCAGAGACTACGAGTAATTTCTACTCCAAAATAAATGCTTTTGAATGCTTATCTTATATGTCTTATATGTACACGAGGAAGAACCATAAATAGGACAAAGGGGGGGGGAGATTTATCAGACCCAAAGGTAAATGATTGGAGAGAGAGCATAGAGGCATGTTTCCAAGGGGATCAATTGTCACAAGGGAAGAATGAGAGATATGACTTCAGAGTGATGCCCTTTGTCAAAGGGGGAGATATTATTCATATGAAGAGAAATATAGTAATCAGAGGCTTATAAACACAAAGAAAAATCAAAGGCACTTACATAGGGAGAGCAACCCTAAGGAGAGTTCAGTCAGGGGGAGCATCCCCAAAGGGAGATACCCTTTGCCATTGATTTCAAAGAGGGAGAAATAGAAACATTGATGAAGACTATAAGCATGAATGTTATCATGACTAAGTGTTGTCATCAATGTTGGTGTTGCCATCAATGCCAACGGGGGAGATTGTCAGACAGTTGGATTAGGTTTATGGATAGTTGGTATGGATTGTTGGTTGTCATTGATGTCAACCATTGGAGAGTGATATTGTAGATTTATTTCAACCCTTGGTGATTGATGTCAACCCTTGGAGAAAGTATGGTGGCGAATTCCAGTAGTAAAAAGGTTTGGGTAATAGACCCAAGGTTGTTTCATGTATAATTGTATGTGTTTTAATATATTTGGAGGTAAGACTATTTTAGATGGATAGTACATGTCATTCCATTTCTGGTGGTGTGTGGAACGTCACATAATGCCTCACGGTTAGAGATTTATGGCCATGAGAAGTTGGAGAACCCCGGTTTAGGTAATGGACACAAGTTTGCTTGATGGATAATGGTATGAGTTTTGATATATTTGCAGGTAAGACTATTATATATGGATAGTACATGTCATTCCATTTCTAGTGGTATATGGAACATCACATAACTCCTCACGATTTGAGAGTTGTGGCCTTACAAAGTTGGAGGACCCTCATATGTTGGCTTGAATCCCCAAAAGGTCAAAGAAGTCAAAGAGCTTGCAAAGAAGAAATTATTATTTAAATGATAAATTAAAGTGACAAAGACAAGAAGGATTATTTAAATAATAAAGTGAAGTGACAAAATCAAAGAAGATTATTTAAATGATAAAGTGAGGTGACAAAGTCAAGGTAGAATATTTAAATGATAAAGTTATGGAGAAATTTCTAATTATGGAAAGTGGTCAACCCTAAAAATGAGGAAAATAGGTTAATTGACCTATAAATGGTGACCTAGAAATGGGTTAAGTAACCTATAAGATGCTTATAAGGAAGATATTTGGAGAGTATAAATAAGAGGCAAGGGTCTCTCATTTTACATCACACTTGAGCGTATTGAATATCTATAGGTGATTGAGGTAACCAAAGGATATCTAAGCTGAATTTTAGAAGGAAGGTGAAGAAAAGAAGGCCGGAATTCAAGGGAGGATAAATTCTTTTGATGATGCTTTCTAAGGTATGTTATTTACAGGACATCTCACCATTTTTGCAAAAACTATTTTTATACAATGATTCAGACCATGAAATTGATAGGCCATTGAGGAAACATATCCAAGTATTTGTGGTAAAGAATTCAGCTTGTGGTACGTTGTATGTTTGGATTTAGACTCCGTGGAAAATAGGGTTTGTGGCTAGTCCTAAAACTAGTCTAAAACAGGTGTTTCGGGTAAAAACATCATAAATTCTTCATAACAGATCCAAATTCAGTAAGACCAAATGTGTTGGTTAGAGTACAGTATTTAGTATTCTTTGTAACATTTTCAGATTGATTCAAAAAATATTCTGTGTGGGGCATGATCTACAAGGTCACTCTCTAGAATAAGCTAGAATTCAGCAAGGTATGTCATTTTTTCTACAACTACTTTTCTGAGAAGTTCCAAGTAGTGACACCTGGAGGAATTGCATAAAACAAACTAAAGAACATTGTGTGCTATTTTTAGATATTTATTCATTACAGGTACATAGTTATGATTATTTCAAGTTAGGGTTGTTGACTAATCCAAAACTAGTCACGTGAGACTAAAGAAACGTTTGATGAAAATGTTAGCTCTTGTTGTTAAAGTTAAGGAATGTTTGTATGTATGTGATCATATACACTAGATCTATTGCAGGGTTACAAATCAGATTTGGATGATGAAATTGATGAGGGCATTTGGTTGAGGTACATGTCGGGTACATGGTTGAGACAAGTAGTTGATGAGTTGGCACATACATGAGGTGTATAGTTGATGATGTTGGTACATATTGATGAGTCATAGTTGATGAGTAGTTGATACATGATTGATACATAGTTGGTATATGGTTAGAGGCACTTGTTAGTAGTATTTTTGACACATGGTTTATGTATGATGTAGCATACTTGTATTATTAGAAACACATATTGATCTTGGTGATGATTATGAGTTGTTGTGTTATGATTGGTTGATGCACATCTTTGAGAGTTGTCTTGGTGATTGATCTTGGTGAGTAGATCTGATTTGGTTGATAATATTGATGAGACATGTTGTAGTGATAGGTTGTTTGGAAAAGTTGTTGTGGTAGGTTATCCGTACAGGTTTGGTGCATGGTTGATGCACTTTTTCATGGTACAGGTTGGTGCATGGTTGATGTACTTGTTTATGGTACAGTTTCATTACAGGTTGTTTGGTACATGTTGGTGCATGTTTGATGCACTTGTTTATAGTACATGTTGATTACATGTTGAGGTACAGGTTGATGCATGGTTGATGCATGGTTCAGGTTATTGGTACAATTTATTTGGTGCAGGTTTATTGGTACAGGTTTACAACAATATATCTCACAGTGGTAGTGTGACAGTGGTTCAATCATTCTACTTATACATCAGGTCAGTTGGACGGGGAAAGGACAGGTGGTTGTAGCCACCTTCCGCTTGTAGCCGAAGAACATAGGGGGTTGTACCCTCCTTCTGGTTGTAGCTAGAGAAATGGGGAGTTGGATCTTCCCTCAGGTTCTAGTCTGAGAAACTACGGGGTTGGAGCTTCCTTCCAGTTATAGCTGGAAAACAAAGGAAGTTGGTGCTTCCAATGAATGTAATTCTTCAAGAATTATAAGAAAAAACATTATGTGGTTTTCTCCCGCTTTGGGTTTCCACGTAAAACAATAGTGTGTTGTGTATGTGTATGATTGTTCATTTGTTCATTGCTTATTTACTTTGCAGTTATTGGATGATAATGATACATTGATATAACACTTGGATTATATGGTTAAAAAGGATTAAATTTCTCTATTACTAACTCACCCCCCCTCTTAGTAATCCAACAATTGGTATCAGAGTCGGTTCCTTCAGGAAACAGTTTAACCAATGGATGGAGATCATGCCCACCCTTTATATGAGAAGGCTGAGACTTACACCCACGAGGAAGTATTGAATCTCCATCAAAATCAGTTTCGTTGTCTTATGCTTAGGTTTACAATATAAATCCCTCTTATCATGAGTATGAAAAACTAGAGATTGAAAGTTGAAGAAACCCAAAGAACCTGTTTGAATCCTTGTTTGATCCTAGAGAGAAATAGTAGTTGTTGGATCACGGGGGAAGATAAACCTCCATTATTTGATCATCATTGGAGATCTAGGAACCAGAGGTGGAGCCCCAGTTAACCGGGTCACCGAATAACCATAGGGATGAAGGGTATGTGTCAAAGGGATTGATATATCTCAATGTCGATGGGGCGGGGTTCCAACATAGGGTTCCACCTCCCTTTTAAATCTTATAAACAAAGAGAGAGAGAGAATGATTTTGTTGTGATGTGTCATGCTGGCGTGGTGGCTATAACTCCATGAAGGATGACACTTGTTAGCATTTGATTTGTGCGGGAGGAGTGTGGGCCTTGTCATGCATGAACCTTTGATTTAGAGCCCTTAAACCTTAGTTGTCGAATTGGAGAACCAATGTTTCTCAACCATTGATCTCTCTTAATAAGCTTAGGAGGGAGTTCAATTCCCCAAAGTAATCAGACACTTGGGATTCTAGAACTCCCAAGGCTTGTTCTGTTGTGTTTCCTTCTCTAGTTTCTCGGTTCCCGGTTGGGCAAGGTTCTAGGAAAGGTTTCAGGCTTTCCCATTGCGTGCATGTGAGAGGGATGAATATTTGGGCATGTTTTGATGACATTAGGATGAAGTAGCTAAGCCAATAAGATGTGGGTATATATCGACACCTAAGTGGGGAGGAGCCTTATTCCCTGTGATGATGTGTAATGCCATGTCAGTTCATGTGTTGTGTTGTGGTTAGTCCATGTGTCATGTAGATAATGTTCCATGTGTCAGGGATAATAGGAGTCCCAACACAAACATTTGTATGAGGGTAGAGGACGTGATGACGTGGGAATCCACATGCCATGCCACATCATCCTAGTGTATGATCAAGCTACGGGGTATCATGTCGAGTGGCATGCCATGTCAGGCCCACGTGTTCGCATTCCCAACCGGACCACCGGACCAGGCATGTTAGGATGGGGGCCTATGGATTACCTAGGGGCCCACTGCCCAATGGGGCAAGGTGCCTGGTAGAGAGAGGTGTCTGATGGGGTAAGGCACCCGATGGGGCAAAGTTCTGGTTAGGTATGGTTTCATGAGGGGATTCTCGGATGTTGATTTGTAAGGCTTGTCCACTAGCTAATGGATCAAGACATGCCATGTTTGAGAATTAGGTGTCCCAACAAGTTATCACCAGGTGGTGCCACGTGGGATGGTATGAGTGACATGGATCCACATGGGTTCCACATGGAGGTAAATGAAAGAAGGCCTAAAAACTTGAAAAGGCCATAAATTTTGATCTCAAGCTCGATTTTGAGCATGGTTGTATTTATTGGAGATCTCTCAATGAGAAGAAATGATAAATTAACTCATATTTGGATTTAGAGAGGTAATTAGGAAAAGTGAATTGAGATAAGAAAAGAGGAAAATTGTACCTCCCACCAGTCTAAGAGAGTTTAGGTGGTTGGGTGTGTTACAGTTCAAAAGAAGCAATGGAGGTGTTGGGTGCACTGATGGAGTTCATGAAATTCAAAGAGGCGAGTGGTGACACTTCACAAGGAAAACCCAAGTCAATTCTTAATTTTCTAAATGCAATAATTTCTAGACTGAGGGTTGCAATGCTCGTTCGCACTGGATCGACACATAGTTTCATAGAAAAAGTGGTTTCCATGTCACTTCATTTTGAAACGAAGGTTGGAACATGTCAGTATAAGGTAGTTAACTTTGCAATGAAGTAGGATACATGGATGATTCATTCAATGCCTCTAAGGATAGGAGGTTGGTTTGGAAACTTGGATTTTGGTAGTTGTTTCATTCATGTCATTGGTGGTCTATTGGATGAACTCCAAGGAGCATGTTTCTTTACCAAATTAGACCTTCACTATGACTATCACCAGATAAGGATGAATGAAGTAGATATCTTGAAGACTGCTTTCCGGACTCATGAAGGCCATTATGAATTCCCGGTAATGCCTTTTGGACTTTGCAATGCCCCATATACCTTCCAAAGTCTCATGAATACACTCTTGAAGCCTTACCTCCAGAAGTTTGTTTCAGTCTTCTTCGATGATATCCTCATTTAAAGCCGCACTTGGGAGGCTCATCTCCATCACGTGGACAAAGTACTCTAATTAGTATAGGACAATCAATTGTTTGTCAAAAAGTCCAAGTGTTATTTTGGGGCGATCGAGGTAGAATAATTGGGACACATTGTTGGTCGTGAGGGGGTAAGAGTGGATCCCAGAAAGATTCAAGCTATGTAATATTGGTCGAGACTCATGAACTTTAAACTATTATGGCAAAATTTCCAAGCCATTATGGAAAAATTTGTCCACTATTATGGAAAAAATTTCCAAGCCATTGAAGAACCTTCGTATGAAGAATGGATTCCATTGGACACCGACAACAGAACATGATTTCTCATATTTAGAGTAGGCTATGTCCACTACCCCCGACTTAACTGCCCCCAACTTCAACAAAAATTTTGTTGTGGAATTTGATGCTTCAGGAACTGGTATTGGCACAGTCCTAGCACAATAAGGTAGACCTCTTGTGATCCGGATTATTTTCAGAACAAAATGAAAGCAGAGATATTCCAATGAAATACTCATGAAAATTGCCAGAAATAGAGAAATACAACAATACTTGATTTCTATGAATGAAAGAATTGTAAAGAGATTGTAAAAATACAAAGTGCAAGACTCGCTAGAATGGTGATAGATTTATCTTTGAGAAGAGATGTGACGACTACACTCCTTCGCAAGAAGATGATTACAATGAGGCTTTGAAGGTCCTTTTATGATAAACATGAATTCAAAAACCCTAGACATCTAAAAACCTAACCCTAGGAAATTAAACACCAAAATTCATGTGGGCCCCGTTTGTGTAAGTTAGTACATTAACTTCCCGAGGTCATAACTTTTTCATATGATCCCCGTTTTAGGCGCGTGATAGCCTGTTGGAAAGGTATTTTCGATAATTGTGTGTTATACCATCAAACTCTAACTCCATCTATAGTTTGACTATGGAACACCAAAAAACCACTGTTTAGGGCCCCAAAACGGCCCTGGAAGTATAGAAAGAGGTGTTGACATGAAAACTTCCAAAATACGCCAGTTGGATTAGGTGGGCAGCCACTAGTCTCCACTTGGAATATGTGTAGGGATTCATACATCCCTATAACTGTAGAACCCATAATTAAAATGAAGTACATAAGAACGTGTTGAACTAAAAACTGACAAGAGGATCCAGTTGGAATAGGTGGGTGGCCACCAATATTCACCTGGATCAGTCCTCCCCCATTATGAAGAAATGGTCTCCATTGTGTTGAGTGCCTAGGGAAGAGGGGAAATCACTTTATGAATCTAAATCTTGGTGAGATTGGTCTGTGGAAGACTATCACAAACCTGTTGTTGGCGGGGTTGAATCTGTTCCACCAACTTGTTGTCTCTGGGTTTGATGAGGCCTAGTGTAGGCACCATTGTAGGTGAAGAAACAATATCTTCTTTCTCTTCGAAAATCTGTTTTTCCTGGATATAAGGTGTTGAGGCTACAGTGGTTATGGGGGTCTTCTATGCATCCTTTGAATAGACTATGAAGAGGATGAATTTTGCAGTATGATAAATTACCTTGCGACACTGTTTTTATGGAACAATAGTTAGAACTACCTCTGGTGTCCTATAGAGATGACCTCTTAGAGTAATAATGACACTACGGGGTCTAGAATCATAGACAACATGATGTTTCCACATATATGGTTGGCCCAAAACAACATCACAGACATCAAGAGGGGAAACATCACACACTACCTCATCCTTGAAGGGTTGGAAGCCATAGGACAAGTGACACTACTGGCTGACACAGAGAACTCATCCATGGTGAAGCCACCCGATGTTGTATGGTTGTGGGTGTGGTGTTGCTGAAAACCAGAATTGTTTGACGACATTAGCTGAGATGAGGTTTTTCTGGCTGTTGTTATCAGCAATGAAATGCAACGGGTTCCCCTTCACCCACATCTGTGAATGGAAGAGGCGCTCCCCATCTTCAGGATATACTAGTTCTTCTAGTTGAATTGTTGTGGTCACGACAGTAGCAGTGGGATCTGCGTCGATGATCTGTCTGTTTTCAATATTTTCTAGATTAGATTCTGAATCAGGGTTCAACTCTGTGTCTTTGACCTTGACCACCAATGAATTTTTCGAGCGACATTCATCAATGTTGTGCTAGGGGATTTTTTGGAAGTCACACCACTTCCTAGTGTCATTCTTTGTCTTTCCTTTACCCTTTTTTTCCTGTGTCTTGGACTGGTTGTCTAAAGGTTGTTGGTAAAGGTTGTCTTTACCATGCTTTGGTTTTTGTAGATTTGCAGACTCAAATTCCCATTTGTTCTGGTGCCTAAATTTATGCTCGAATTTGACAACATATCGATAGGCAACTCCCAATGATGAGATTTTTAGGAAATCCATTTTGGTTTGGATGTACCTATGGATATCCCCACGGTATTTTAGAACCAGATGTTGCTCGAAGTATTTGATACCCAACTTGGTGCGCAAGGTATGGAAATTATTTGTGAACTCCAAAACTGTTTGGCTCTTCTCTTGCCACAGTTTCGTCCATCTCATGTATTGGCATTCATAGTTATCAATAGGTTAGTATCGTTCCTTGACTGCATCCACAAAAAAATCCCAACTGGGCTCGTCCCCATATATTCCAAATTCCTCTATGGAAATTTTCTCCCAGTAAGTTTCCCACCAATGTTTGACATGGGGGAGAGCCTTGAGGAGTGAGAAGGTGATATTTTCCCTGTCAGAAAAATTGTGAACAAAGAAATAACCTTCTAATAGATAACCATTTTTCTAGGGCATCTGCATCTATCTGACCTTCAAATATGGGAATATAAAAATTAACCCGTCGCACGAGAGATTGCTCAAGCAACATGCTAATAGAATCTTTTGCTCCACCATTTTTATTTTCTGCCGTCATCGAGGGTTTCTTGGGCATGTGAGAGTGATTTTCCTCAAGAGAGACAAGTTCAAGACCTAACTAGATATACTCATACCTCGTCAGGGACATGCACTGAAAAAATGATCAAGAGTAGCCTGCTTTGATACCACTGATCCGGATTATTTTCGGAACGACATGAAAGTAGATATATTCCAATGAAATACTCATGAAAATTTCCATAAACAGAGAAATACAACAATACTTGATTTCTATTAATGAAATAATTGTAAAGAGACTGTAAAAATATAGAGTGCAAGACTCGCTAGAATGATGGCAGCTTTATCTCTGAGAAGAGAGGTGATGGCTATGCTCATTGGCAAGAAGATGATTACAATGAGGCTCTAAATGCCTTTTTATGATAAACATGGATGCCCAAACCCTAGACATCAAAAAACCTAACCCTAGGAGATGAAATGCCAAAATTCATGTGGGCCCCGTTTGGGTAAGTTCGTACAATAAATTCACAGGGTCGTAAGTTTTGCATACGATCTCTGTTTTAGGCACGTGATAGCCCGTTGGAAAGATATTTTCGAGAACAACGCATTATATCAACAAAATTTGATTCTTTCTATAGGTTAACTGTGGAACGCCAAAAAAACAATGTTTAGGGCCCCAAAATGGCCCTGGAAGTACATAAAGAGGTGATGACATGAAAACTTCCAAAATAAGCCAATTGGATTAGGTGGGGGGCCACTAGTCTCCACCTAGAAGATGTGTAGGGATTAAAAAAAACCCAGAATTGCAGAACCCACAATTACAAATAAGTATAGAAGAACGTGTTGAACTAAAAAATGACAAGAGGAGACAATTGGAATAGGTGGTTGGCCACCAATATCCACCTAGATCATCTTTCTTTCACCATATAGGCCTTAACCGAATGCAATCTGGAAAATATACATATGAAAAGGAAATTTTGGCCAGTCTCCATGATGTTCACACTTGGAGACCGTATATTTGGGGCCGCCATTTTTAGATCAAAACCAAACACCATAGTCTAAATTATTTCCTAGAACAAAGATTATCCTCCCTGGAACAAAAAAAGTGGCTGACTAAAATGTCAGGCTATGATTATGAGATCATATATAAAAGAGGAAAAAAACATGTAGTGGTTGATTCCTTGTCACACCAATACGAGGACGAAGGTTCCCACTTTTCCTTATCCTTACCATTTCCTACTTGGATTGAGGAATATGGACAGGAGTGGCTCACCAACCCAACTATATCACAAGTAATTCAAAACCTTTAGGAGGACCTGAACCCACCCGCTGGCTACACTTGGAAAGAAAATATCCTCATATAGAAGAAGTGATTGGTTTTGTCTCCATTGTCTGTACTTAATCCCCGCATCTTAAATGAATTCCATTCATTTCCTCCTGTGGGTCACTCGGGATTCAAAAAGACATATTCTCATGCCTGTCATTCTTTTTTTTGAGAAGGCATGAAGAAGGACATCCTTAATTTTGTCACAAAATGTGACATTTGTCAAGACCTCAGGAGCTCTCTATCCATTACCCATTCCAACTTCAATCTGGACTGACATCTCCATGGACTTTATAGTGGGCCTACTCGAAGCAAGCAACAAGTCTTTCATCATGGTTGTGGTCAATCGCCTTTCAAAGTATGCACATTTTTTTCCCTTACCACACTCTTTTACACCTAATATGATAACACAAGTTTTCCTTGATCATATTTTCAAACTGCATGGCATGCCAACATCCATTGTGTTTGATTGTGACCCGAATTTCACCAACACATTTTGGAAAGAATTGTTTAAATTACATGGAACACAATTGAAAACGAACACAATATACCACCCACAGAAGTATGGCCAAACATAATTGGTCAATAAATTTTTGGAAACATACTTTCGTTGCTTTTCCTCAGAAAAACAACATTAGTGGGTGAAATGGTTACCCTTGGCAGAACAATGGTACAAAAATTCCTATCATACAATGACCAAAATGACACCATATGAAACAGTGTATGGTCACCAACCACCTTCTGTAACTTCATATAATCCATGCACATCCAAGGTCCAGGATCTTGATAAGTTTATGCAAGGTAGAGAAGCTACCCTCCAGGCTTTGAAAGATAACCTCCACATGGTTGCAAATTGTATGAAGCAACAAGTTGACCAAAAATGTTTTGAACGGGTCTTCGAAGAAGGTGATCAGGTGTTTCTCAGACTCCAACATTACAATCAAATCTCCCTCAAAACCTAGGGCCATCACAAGTTGGCACCCAAATTTATGGCCCCTACAATATTATCAAACGTATTACACTATATACTAGAAAAAGAGAAGCATGGGTGTGTTTCCAAGAAGAGGAAGCGTGAACCTGAGTGCCATAAAAGTCGCACAGATGACAAAGAGATTGGTATTTGGGAAGAGTACATGAAAGCAAAAGCACGTACATAAAAGATTGGTTTGAAAGCGAGGAAACACATTCTCATTAGTTGGGCGTGAGGATTGTACTAGCTACCCAATCAATCCAAGGCATGGGAGATATCAATGTGTGGAGACATGGACAATTTGATCAAAGTATGGATGTTGTAGTATGTCACGAAGAGGATAGCTTTGCAGTGACAGACGTGGTTGGTAAACCACAAAAGATTAAGTAATGTTGAGGGTTTCCATGACAACAAAAACTTGGAATGGGAGAGGATGTACGACCTGGGGCACCAAGCCCAGGCTTGTGCACTTTCACCACAAACCAAAACAAAGGAAATCAGGCAAGAAAAATGCTCGGTGCACTTGAATACACCAAGTCTTCATATATGGGGAGAGTTGGGGTTCCTTGGGTGTACGATGTGCTAAGGGGCGACTCCATCCAAAGATGGATTACGACACAAGTTAGGTGAGTTGGATTCACAAAGGGCATGTGAAGAAGACCAGGCGCATCATGAAGATGAAAAATCGGCTAAGGAACAAAGAGGGCATGCTTAGGTGAGTTGACCCGACTCACCTAAGGGATGTGTGCACCTAGACAATGAGTTGGTTGAATGAAGGGTGGTGTCAGTTGAACAACTCGGTGGACGTAACCAAGACATTGTGAAACACAACTAAACCATGAGACAAGTTAACGAAGAGTTGTGGGAAATTCTTAGGTGCTCAACAAACAAACGAGTCGGCCAAAGGAAAGGAGGGTGCACTTAGTGAGTCAGCCTAATTCATCTAAGGGATGCACACACCTAGAGAAGGTCGGTTCGATCGGTTAAGTGGACAAAACGTGGTGAAACGAAGGTCGGCTCACCCAAGAGCAAGGAGACACCCCGATTCATGAGGCTTGACACATATATATACTCAAGGGTGAGACCAAAACGAAATCAAGAAAAGGAACCAAGTATCCAAATGTGGAGAAAAGTTGGTGAACGCAGTTTGGAAATTGATTTGAAACATGTTCTGTAATTAAAATTGAAATGATTTGACTTAATCTTTTTAGTGAAGAGTTGTTTGACAACTTCGATATACAACTGATAATGTATAACACACTGTCAATTTAAGGTTAACCCAGAAAGGTAGTGATCAACTATTAGAACAAAATTGATAATTTATAATCAGTTAAAGATATAACATTACATTTAGTTTAATGCTTATGCTTTTAGAAACTAAGGAGGCACTAGCTGCTTTGCAACTATTTCCCTTGTTTAAATAGAAAATGATTAGGAAATGTCTAGCATTTTAGGAAAATAGTTAGTGTCTAGTTGTATTGACAAGATCTTAGAGGACGAGGCCAGTGATAAAAGCACCTCAATTCAAAATGATATTAGGCAAGATGTATAAAATTGGCAAAGATTAGGATGATGAGGAGGTGTCTCATATCCTCTCTAACTTCACTTAGTGGAAGCTTATTGTTATGTTAGTGGAAGCTTATTGTTATGTTATTGGAAGCCATTTCTTAGTTTCTATGACATATCAAAAAATTTATATGGTGAAATATGGAATTGATTTTTGTTGCAAGTTAAATTGGAATAGTGTTGAAAAATATTTTGGAAAGTTTATTTTGATCTCGAGAATAATTGTAAAGTTATAAATTGTGATTTTGATAAAATGGGTCATCTTCAACAAAATTGTGAGGTTTTAGGTCGTACTATTTCCAAAAGTTTTTGAAGGAAAATAGAGCAAATAAATAATGATTTATAATAATAACCTTAAAATCAAGTGTAATAGATATGATTCTATCCTCCTTTTAAAAGTTGGGCTTTCATTCATTAAGAATAAGGTTATGATCAAGTACTTATTGTATAAGCAAAAATTTATTAACATGAAGAATGAGAGGCTCTCTATAACTACTTCAAAAATCAATAAAAGTTATTCAAGACTCAAAAGTATCAGACTAGAGATGCAATGTCATGGTCAAATCAAAGACTCAAAAGTGTCGGACTAGAGATGCATTGTCTTGGTCAAATCAAACCATTGGGAGATACCAGAGAAGGACATCGTCCAAAACATTAACAATATGAAAAG
>SNQJ01S0186785.1:0-16972 GCA_010110895.2 Picea sitchensis
AAAAGTATGTAGCAGACATCCTCAAAAGATTTCGCATGGAAGAATGCAATCCAGTAGAAACCCCCATACCACTAGGCACAAAATTGAGCAACAAAGATGAAGGCCCTACAATGGACTCTACCCTTTACAAAAGCTTAGTAGGCAGTTTGTTGTATCTTACAAAAACTAGGCCTGACATTATGTATGCAGCTGGTCTTGTTTCCAGATTCATGGAATCCGCCAAAGATTCTCATTGGAAAATGGCAAAATGAATTCTGAGATATGTAGCAGGAACTCTCAATTTCGGCTTATGGTACACTAACTCTGATAGTAATCAACTTTCTAGTTACACAGACAGTGATTTTGCAGGCAACCTAGATGACAGGAAAAGCACATCTAGACATGTTTTTCAACTGGGCACGAACCTAATCTCATGGGAATCAAAGAAGCAACCAATTGTTTCAATATCTTCTGCAGAGGCAGAATATGTTGCTGCTACCTCAGCTTCCTGTCAAGCTGTATGGATGAGAAGAATATTGAAAGATATGTCACATACAAAAAAGGATCCAACTCCTATTTTCTGTGACAATACTTCAGCAATTGCTTTATCCAAAAATCATGTGTTTCACAAGAAAACAAAACACATTGACACTCGTTTTCATTTCATACGCGAGATAGTCAATAATGGTGATATTGCACTACGATTCTGTGGTTCTCGAGATCAGCTTGCTGATATCTTTACAAAGCCACTAGGAAAATATGTTTTTGATTTTCAGAGACAACAGTTAGGAATAATCAGTGCTAATGTTTGTAACTGTTGAGTTTAAGAGGGAGTGTTAAATATAATGTAACCTCAACAGGCTGACTGTACACTGCCAACTATCCTGGCTAGTTGTACTTTCTATTCTTGATTTCCTTGAGCCTATTTAGCTCAGTTATTTCCCTTTGCATAGCACTCCTTCAGATCTTCTTTATTAACTTCTTCATGTACTCGTTTTGTACTCTTCTTCATATATTCTAATATACTGTTTTTTGTTCTATTCTTTCTCTCTACATTTCTTGCTTCACAATCTATCACTAAAGGACTATCATTGAAAGGGAAGTACCCAGTCCTATAGGGACTCTAGCTAATGAATACGTTCCGGGTCCCTGTGCCTACATTGTACCCATCATAGCATTATTCATCCCTTCTCTTTAAAATCCAACCCAAGGAACCCAAGATATCTACTCGTATTCATAAAAAGTTTCACATTCTATTAGATACCTTGTATACAAGGACAGTAAGGAGATCGATTTATTAGCGAGGGTGGACGAATAACTAGAATTAATAACTAATATTTCAACCGGAAATATCCTTACAGGATCTCAAAGGTTTTTAGAGAAACATGAAGTAAAACACCAATGACAATCACACGATATCGTTCTCACATAAGCAATGAGGGGAAGCCCACCGAACCCATGGTAGACTACTGCGCACCAAGGAGTGGAAATCAGTTTTTAATACATGGAACACCAGCCAGATATTTAAACATGAATTTGCAGAACATGAATGGTAAAAGTTTTAGAGAACCGACCCAAATCCTTGAGTTCAGGGCATACCATATGTAACAGGGAAACTGTAGGGTAGAAAACTTAAGACCACGAAAGCAATTTTAGAAGCTACTAAGATACTAACGTGATAAAATATCATATCATAAAAATAATAAGAGTAACACATACGCCAAGTAATTTTATAGGTTATTCACTATTGGCTATAGTCACACGCAAAGCTAAAAATTGCAAGGCTTAAATCCAATCAACAAATGATTGAAGGCCAAGGGCCATAGTCATAAGCACATCGGCTCGGAGGATGATAAATTGAGAAGCAGAGAATACAGAGAAGGAGAAGAACAAAAAATAGTATTCAGTATATTAGGTATATGAGGAAAAAATTATTTGAGAAAAGGGAAAATAGTTGAGCTAAATAGGCTCAAGCAAATCAAGAACATCAAGAAATGATAGTACAATTGGCCAGAATAGCTGGCAGTGTACAGTCAGGCTGTTGAGGTTAAATTATATTTAACACTCCCTCTTAAACTCAACAGTTACAAACATCAGCACTGATGATGCCCAGGTGTTTTCTCTGAAAATCAAAAACAAATTTTCCCAGTGGCTTCGCGAAGATATCTGCGAGCTGATCTCGAGAGCCATAGAATTGAAGTGCTATGTCACCATTATTGACTAGCTCGCAGATGAAGTGAAAGCAAGTGTCAATGTGTTTTATTTTCTTGTGAAACACATGATTTTTGGATAGTGCAATTGTTGAGGTGTTGTCACAGAAGATGGGAGTTGGATCCTTCTCTGTATGTGACATATCTTTCAATATTCTTCAAATCCACACAACTTGACATGAAATTGAGGTAGCAGCGACATACTCTGCCTCTGTAGAATATATTGATACAATTGGTTGCTTCTTTGATGCCCATGAAATCAGGTTCATGCCCAGGTGAAAAACATGTCCTGAGGTGCTTTTCCTGTCATCTAGGCTGCCTGCAAAATCATTGTCTGTGTAACCAGAGAGATGATTATCATTAGATTGAGTGTACCATAAGCCAAAATTGAGAGTTCCTGCAACATATCTCAGAATCCGTTTCGCCATCTTCTAGTGAGAATCTTTGGGGGATTCCATGAATTTGGAAATAAGGATGGTTGCATACATAATATTAGGCCTAGTTGTTGTAAGATACAACAAACTGCCTACTAAAATTTTGTATAGGGTAGGGTCCACTGTAGGGCCTTCATCTTTCTTGCTCAATTTTGTGCCTAGGGGTATAGGGGTTTCTGCTGGATTGCATTCTTCCATGAAAAATCTTTTGATGATGTCTGTTGCATACTTTTTATGACAGACAAAAATTCCTTTGGTTGATTGATCAACCTCAATCCCCAAAAACTATTTCATTATGCCAAGATCTATCATCTAAAACTCAGATTGCATGGCATGTTTAAAACTGGTTAACTCAAGATTTCCAATATATACCATGTCATCAACATATAAACATACAATCAAAATTTTACCGTGTTGATCTATTTTGGTGTAAAGAGTTGGTTCATTTTGGCTTCTGCTGAAACCACTTTTGATTAGGTAAGTGTCAATTCTGTTGTACTAGGATCGTGGAGCTTGCTTTAAGCCATACAAGGCTTTCTTCAACTGATATACTTTCTTTGGCTGCTCTTGGACTTCAAATCCAGGTGGCTGATTGACATAAACTTCTTCGTCTAAGAAACCATTCAGGAAAGATGACTTGACATCCATCTTGTATACTTTCCATTTGTGTTGGGCTTCTATGGACAATAGAGTCCTTACAGTGTCTAATCCTCCTACTGGAGAAAAAATTTCACCATAATCAGTACCTGGTTCTTGTGAGAATCCTTTGGCAACAAGTCTTGCCTTTTGTTTTTCAATCTGCCCTTTTTTATTGAGTTTAGTTTTGTAAACCCACTTGACACCAATAATTTTCTTGTGTCTGGAAAAATCAACAAGATCCCATGTCCTGTTCTTCTCAATGGAGTCAATCTCTTGGTTCATGGCTTGAACCCAATGTGGCTCCTTAGCTACTTCTTTAAAAGATGTAGGTTGACATGACATTAATGCAAAAAAATTGTGTTGTTCAATGTCATCCAACTGCTGATGGATTTCTCTCNAGACAAAAATTCCTTTGGTTGATTGATCAACCTCAATCCCCAAAAACTATTTCATTATGCCAAGATCTATCATCTAAAACTCAGATTGCATGGCATGTTTAAAACTGGTTAACTCAAGATTTCCAATATATACCATGTCATCAACATATAAACATACAATCAAAATTTTACCGTGTTGATCTATTTTGGTGTAAAGAGTTGGTTCATTTTGGCTTCTGCTGAAACCACTTTTGATTAGGTAAGTGTCAATTCTGTTGTACTAGGATCGTGGAGCTTGCTTTAAGCCATACAAGGCTTTCTTCAACTGATATACTTTCTTTGGCTGCTCTTGGACTTCAAATCCAGGTGGCTGATTGACATAAACTTCTTCGTCTAAGAAACCATTCAGGAAAGATGACTTGACATCCATCTTGTATACTTTCCATTTGTGTTGGGCTTCTATGGACAATAGAGTCCTTACAGTGTCTAATCCTCCTACTGGAGAAAAAATTTCACCATAATCAGTACCTGGTTCTTGTGAGAATCCTTTGGCAACAAGTCTTGCCTTTTGTTTTTCAATCTGCCCTTTTTTATTGAGTTTAGTTTTGTAAACCCACTTGACACCAATAATTTTCTTGTGTCTGGAAAAATCAACAAGATCCCATGTCCTGTTCTTCTCAATGGAGTCAATCTCTTGGTTCATGGCTTGAACCCAATGTGGCTCCTTAGCTACTTCTTTAAAAGATGTAGGTTGACATGACATTAATGCAAAAAAATTGTGTTGTTCAATGTCATCCAACTGCTGATGGATTTCTCTCCAACTTCAAGTTCTCTGATTTTGAAGTTCAGAGGATGAGTCTCTTCTTGAAGTTGAGTTATCCTGAGAGTTTTTAGGTTGTCCTTGTACCTGCAATCTTGGAAGAGCAGGTTGAGGTATTGGCTGTCCTGAATTTTCTGTGTTTTCAGAACTGGGCAACAATGGATTTTGACTATCCATTTGCAGATTTTTAGATTCATTCCACAGTTGATTTTCCAGAAATTTTACATCTCTGCTGAGAATTAGTTTCTTTGATATTGGATTGTAAAGCCTATAAGATTTAGATTTTTCACTGTATCCAATAAAGATGCATTTCTCACTTCTATCATCAAGTTTCTTCCTTAATTTGGAAGGGATGTGAGCGTATGCTATGCATATGAATGTCCTTAGATGAGAAACATTTAGCTTTGTCCCACTCCATGCTTCTTGAGGGACTTTCATCTTTAGATTGGTGGTTGGAGATCTATTCAATAGATAATCTGAACATGCTACGGCTTCAGCCCAAAAAGTATTTGACAAACATTTCTCTTTGAGTAGGATTCTTGCCATGTTCATTATTCTCTAGTTTTTCCTTTCAGACACTCCATTATGTTGTGGAGTATACCTGGATGTAGTTTGCATGATAATGCCTTGTGATTTTCAGAAATTTACAAATTCGTTGGAGTTGTATTCTCCTCCTCCATCTGACTTGAGAGATTTTATATATTTGCCACTCTATTTTTCAACTTCTGCTTTGATTTCTTTGAATTTTGCAAAAGTTGCAGACTTGTGTCTGAGAAAATAGATCCAGATTTTCCTGCTAAATTCATCAATAAACGTTAGAAAATAATGGATACCACCTATGGACTCTGTTTGCATTGGTCCACATAGCTCAGTGTGAACAAGTTCAAGATGTTGTTTGGCTTGAGTGGAGCATTGTGGAAAACTAGTTCTCTTATGTTTTCCAAGTATGCAATACTCACATGGTGGATTTTACTCTTTGAAGATAGGGAGACCTTTGACCATGGAGTGCTTCTATAGAAGACTTAGACTCTAAAAGGGTATATGTCCAAATCTTTTATGCCAAACCATAGTTTAATTGGGGGTGGATTCACTTTGTGCATATGTTTGGATCAGATATATAGTTCTGAGGGTCAGGGGAAACATCCTATTTTGAGTCATGTGGATTTCAGAAATCAATTTTCTGCTGGGGGTTTTATCATATACCCTGCAAGATGCTCCTTCAAAAAGTACCTTATAGCCATGTTCAATGAGTTGTTCTACACTTAGAATATTATGTTTCAGATCTAGAACATGATAAACATTGTTTATGTCTTTCTTTACATTTTGTTTAGTAATAATAGGTACAGTTCCTTTTCCTTGAACGTGGACTAATGAATCATTTCCAAGTGTAATATCAGATGAAATTGAAGAATCAATGCATGAAATTAAATCTTTGTTACCTGTCATGTGATTGTTTCATCCACTATCCAACAACCAGAGATATTTAGGTTGTTCTTCAGACTTGTGGCATCAGAGAAACATACCTTGTGAGGTTTCTCCTGTATGATTTGAGACATGTTCTTTGCCTGAGATATGATCTACTTTCTTCTTCCAGCATTTAGATTCATATTGCCCATACTTTTTGCAGTAATAGCATTTTATGCTTGATTTGTCATTTGATCTTCTCCCTCTGCCTCTTTGAGGTTGGAAACTTTGATTCTGATTCTGTTGTCTATGACCTTGGAAATTTTGATTCAAGATCTATTGTCTGTGTCCTCCACTGGAGTGAGGGTTACTTGGACTACTCCCTCTTCCTTGGTGACCTCTAATTCTCCCTCTTCCTCTCCCTCTGCTGAAAGAGAATTGAGTTTTGAAGGCATTGGAGATTGACTCATCTGTGAGATGTAGTCTGGTCTCGTGTGTCAAAAGGGAACCAATTAGTTCATCTATTGAAAAGCATGACAAATCCTTGGATTCAAGGATTGTTGTAACGACCATTTTGAATTTATTTGGTAGACTTCTGAGGACTTTATCAACAATTCACTGATCAGGGATGGCTTCACCAGTCAACCTGATCTGGTTTACGATTCCCATGACTCTGGTCATAAACTAATCCACATTTTCAGACTCTGTAATTCTTAAAGTCTCGAATTGCGTCCTCAAGGTCTGCAGTTTGACTATTTTGACCCTGTCATTTCCTTGGTAGGATGATTTAAGGATGTCCCAAGCCTATTTTGAAGTAACAGTGCCTGTGATTTTTGAGAAAATCGAGTCATCCACTGAATTTTGAATCCATAATTTGGCTTTATTCTCTATATTCCTCTGTGTTGCCTGAGCATTTCTCTGTTGGTTTGTCATGGCAGCAAGGTCTGCTGGATCTGGTTCCACATATCCAAGATCTGCTGGATCCCATCACTCTTGTGCTTGCAAGAAGGATCTCATTCGAAGAGACCAACACTTATAATTCTTTCCAAGAAGAATCAGACCTTGAGTTGGTCCTAAATTGCTAGACGTGGCCATCTTTAAAGAATTTGACAAAACATAAAAAAAATTAGAAAATTTCATATTTACCTGTTTCCTGCGCATAAAACCAGATCTTCAAATTTCTTGCAGTGAATTCAAACTGAAAAATGCAGTGTAAACCACTTGTTTGACTTCAATCTGGCTGGATCTGATTATCAGAGCACAAGATCTGTTAATTTAGATCTCTGAGCTCTGTTCTTTAGCAACTGTAACACTGCAGCAACTGTAACCCCTCTGATGGTGGAATAGGGATTTCTGGGTTTACTCGAGAGCCAAAGAAAGTTTATCTTCTCATATGACCGTGGGAAAAAAAACCACGCGTCACAGGCTTTCACGTTTCGAGACTTCGCGTTTTTGACGTTGAAGGTAGTTGTTCCTTCGAATAGCCAAAATGCGAAATTGCTTCAAGGATCAACAATCCTCGTTGATTTGAGATCAACGACCATGGATTCTTTGGAATATCGTGATCAACAATCTACGATCCTCCAAGATCGGAGATCTAACGGTCCAGATCTATACTCGATCAATGACTTAGATTATTTCATAATTTCACGTATCACGAGTTCACGAGACTATCGCCTCTGATTTCTCGGTAGTTGAAATCACGATGGCACTTGTTTCGAAGGTCCAGATCCTTTTGGGATTTTGTAGTTCACGATTTCACGATTCTGGCTGCAATGATTCTAGGTCCTTCGAAGTCCCAGGTCCCGAAATGTCGAAAAGGGCTTGATGGGCTTTGGCTCATCCCTTAGCCTCCATCCACGTGACCACCACTCTGTGTCAAAGTGCCTAACGCCAAAGTGCTACCAGATTTCTCAATTCGGCGATGTGGAGGCTGTTGTTCCTGAGTCCGTACCTAAGGATTAAAAGTACAGTGTCAAGGCATCTGAAAGTAGGTAATGGTGTATAAGAGGGAAGAGTAAACTCTCGGTAAAGGAAACTAGGGAAAGTTTCTACGTTGTCGTTGTCTAGCTTCCAACTGTTCCTGGGTACTTATGTCTCATTCAATGGTTGTCCATGATTGTTCAAGTTCAGCCCAGTCAATTTCCATTTTAAGAATGGTCTCGAAGAGGTTTAAGGCAATGTGTGTTTGATTCAGTAGTCCGGGTTCAACGTTAGGTTGAGTTGGTACAGGAACTGTCATGGGGGAACAATAAAGGTATGAAAAACTATAGGAAAGGTTAAGTGTTGTCTCAGTTTGGTCTTATAAAAGAGAACTTACGATTGCAGAAATAAAATATGGATGCAAATATAAGGTTCATTCTCGTAACTGTATCATATTTTAATAAAAGGGGTGAGATGGGAGAAAAACATTAAGTCGTTCACAGTGTAAGGTTCCAACTAGGGGAAAAACTTACGACATAAACGGGAGAGGAAAATATGTAAGAAAATAACCAATGTAACAAAGAATATATGTAGAATTCAAAAAATGTGGATTGGTCTTACACAGCTGATAACTAGTGCAGAGGAAAGACAATAAGCAATTACAGAAAACCCAAATTCATTCGCTATAGTAGTGGTCCTACTAAATTATAACGAAGCACATCAATTATGAATATGAATTGCAATGTAAAAAATGAGATACAGGGAAGCAAACTTGTAATACAGAAGTGACGAAATTGAGAATCTACAGATCTGCTTGTATTAACTCTAAATGTAAAAACTCTATTACAAATGACCCGAAAAGGTCCAGCCCTGTTTATTTGTTTCTGGGATATATTTATACAATTTTTTACAAAACGGATAGAATATCAACAGTCGCAAAATTTCGGTTATGACCGAGAAGAAAGCAATCGCTCCATTTCACCTACTCCATCTTCACTTAGTGCCAGGTGTTTTTCCTCGCGCAGACTCAGTGCAGGCGATGCATCTTTCCACTAGAAGGGATATGAGCCGTGATGGTTTTGCTTGACAGCTAGCCTCGACGAAGTAACATTCTCGGGCTAACTGCTACATCTTTTCCTCCATTTGTGCGTCGATGATGTCGAGGGTACTTAGTTGCGCATTGGGCTTGATCATGTACCTATCAACTTGGATTATATCCACCACATTCATCTGAGAGATATCAGTTGAATCTCTTTCTTCCTTATCTTTCAGATCAAGTGAGGTCTGTTCCACATTCAATTGCATCAACGCTTCGGCATTGCCTCCGCTGTCAATGCCCAGCAGCTTGTGATCTATAGAATTAAAAGTTTCTTCCATGGAAATGGTTACCTTTTGGGCTTGCTGCTTGCCCATGGCGATGTTGTGCTCCCAATCCTTCAACAAAATATTTCCTCGGGTTTTCTCTGAAATAGTGAACCTGGGAGTACCCACCGAAATCCAGTTGTTAGTGGCAATTACCGCCTCCTGGAAGGCAATCCGAGCTGCTCCTGCATCCCTTTCTCTGGCTGATAAGTTCTCAGAAACTTGATGGACTAACAAACAGTTTTCCCGAATCACTCCCACCTTGGTGAGCAAATTCTGCTGTGTCGAAGAAATTCTGCTCCGAATCTCGATCGCTTGGGACTTAAATATCCCGATGTCTATCATTTTTCTCTCGGTGATTTCTACCCAAGCCTGCAACTGTTCAATCAAACTCTTCTGTTGACTCGCCTTTGTTCGACCATCTCGGACCACCAACTGTGTTTGCTCGAGCTTAGCTCTGAGCACCTCTATTTCATTTTTGTCGGCCAATCTAGCCTGTTCTATTTCCACGCTAGCCTGACCTTTAGCGTTCTTCGCAGCTGTGGTCAATCTAGCCTCAAGGGTTCTGATTAGGCGATTCTTCCTTTTCAGTTAGTTCTTCAAAAGCCCGACTGAGAATTGATTTGCCGAAGCATACACTCCCAGCGTTCCTGCGATTTCAGTAGCGAATTGGTCACTTTTCTTATCTTTTCCATCGGTCATGATTTTATACTTTTTCGCACTAGACCACCCTTCTTGATAGAACTCTCTTTTCACTATATCCTTCCTTTTCTTATCAAAGAAAAACTCATTCAGAGGGAGTTCTTCTACTCTTATGGGCCTTAGTTCTTCATTAAATATCCATCCCTCACCGACATTTCTCTGTGTCGACTGTAGGGGTGTGACTGAGGTGATGGGTTCTCCGATTTGTTTTGCCGATTTTCCTGGAGTATAGACCGAACTCTAATTCTTTGGTGGTTTTGGAGTCTTTATCTTGGTCTCCAGATTCTGTTTCCTTGGTGGGTCCGGAGTCTTCACCTCTGCTTCGGGATTCCTCGTTTGTTCCTCCTCGTCCTGGTGTTTTCCAGGGTCAGGAGTCGCGTCTTCAGAACCTTCAGCATCCTTCTGTTTCTTCTTGGAAACACCCGGAATCCCACCTCACAATACAATGGGGAGATAACTTCATCTATGTTCCTAGAATCTCAATACAACGGTTGTGTCTTCGAGTGCTAAGGATTGGATCCAGGCTAGAACTTCCTCATAAGAACTCGCCCCTTGGAAAACATCGTCCGAGGGTGAATTATCATGCTCAAATCTCTTGAGCCCACAATTAGCTAAATGGTTTCTCACAACCCTCTGTGGATCATGTTTCTTATATTCGATGGAGACCAAATTTAGGTCTTCCAGGGATGCAACCTCGGCTTTGGCATGCCCAAAATATAATAAAGAATAAGAATTCAGTCGAATGGGAAAAGACGACCATACCTTCTTTGAGTACCATTTGAGTTCTTTACTCACTACACCAATTATCGTCTGCCAGGCGACTTCGCGACAAGCCAGCTTGTCAGGAATGAACAATGGCAGTGCGTGAGGGGGAACAGAAGCCCTGAAAACTCTGAAGTAAAAAAACTCTGCCTCCACGTACCAGTCCGCTATGCCACTCAGATTTGTTGCAATGTTGTCTGAGATACGAAGTGGTGGGTGGCCAAAGATGGCGATATGCAGGGGCACCATCACCCAGTTAAAAATTTCGTATGCGAAATTTTCTTCTTTGTTCTCCCATAGTTTGTCATGATATACATGTATGCGTTTTTCTTGGGCCGGAGTCCAACCCCGACTCATCAGTGGGAATGGTGTCATAGAACAGATTGCATCCATGATGTATGCGGACATGAAGAACGATGATGCCTTCCCATTCACCTTCTGCTCCCAATACTCTGTGACCCGATTTGCCAAGCTATCCGAAAGCAACTTTTCCCAATTAAAAGAGAAACCTTCCATGACCCGAAACATAAGAGGCACCCACGCAAGGAAAAAATGCGAAGTGTCCTCTCTCCCATATAACCGTCATGTCATCATGACCACATATTTATATTGCGGCTGCAACGAAGCGATAGAATAAACACTGTCGTCATTAGCTCTGAACTTCGCAGTGCGTGAAACCCAATCCTTTATCAGGCCAGACATGGTTTTGTCATACTGTGTGCACTCCTTCTCCTTGAATTCCTCTAGGACCTCCGCACCATATGTGTAGTCGGATGTCGTGGGTAGCTTATACATGGTTTGCATATGCTGAGGTCTAAAAGTCCCCACGGTAACTCTCTGTAAATTCATGATAGTCCTAGTTGGGATGTCTACATGATCTAATGCCCATCGGACCATGTCGTAATATGGAAACAACCATGGCCTGACTGCTACCCTGTGCATTCCGGATTGGACGACTATTTTGTACTTGGTGTTCAGATCATCTCTTTCGTTACCGTCAGAGTTGTCTGAATAATCCACCAATTCAGATTGCAGAATGTCTGAAACAAATGACCAGTTAGGAACTGAGTCGACACTTCGGGGCTAAGTATCAGAGACAGTATCTGAGCCTTGTCATGTAACCTCGACATTCTCCTTTGTTGCTTTCAACGGAGCCATTGTTGAAGCTTGAATTTTAGCTCTTCTACGATAGAATTGCGTATACATGCAGAAGTTAGTTTACTCAGAAGTGATGAGCCCTGCATGCTATGAAAAATGCATAATGAAACACAACTCTTCCATATATTTGAAAAAACTGTACCTTTCAAAACAAGCCCGTCCAATCATATTTAGAAATAAATTTTCGCCGTAAAGACCGATCTTATATCCATAGATTTACCCTGTTTCCCATTAATTTCATAAATTTATGATGGTTTAACAGTCAATTGGGGTATGGAGAGAAAAATCTTCCTCGGGAAACGTGCAAACCTCCAGACGCGGAATATATCTTGCTTTAACTTAATTAATTCAATCTTGCCAATGGTAATCAATTTCTCGCTATTCGTTATATCGTGGATTTTCTTTTAACATTTTGATTCTCCAACTCCCAAGACCCCGACAACCGAATTTGGTTTAATTAAAGGTAATCACAATTTGAGGCATAATTAATTTTATAATCATTTTATTCTCTGTATCGCAACTTGGAACTTCGAAGATAAGTTTCTGGGAGATTTATATGCCGAGTTGTGAAACCGCGAGACTGCGATAACAAGGATTAATTAAGGGGAAGGTATGCTGGATTAAGTAATTAATTAATCATGTTATAATTACATCACGACTTCGTGAGTCGGGGTTTAGATGTCATAACTTTCCAAAAAGATAGTGCCGAGTGGAGAAATGCCGAGAACAAATTTTAACCACGGTTAGATTTTTTTCCTTTAATCCTTGACCAGGGTAATCCCGAAAGGACCTCGTGTTGTCGGCTCTCGGGGCTGTAAAAATAAAAAATTGGGTTTGGTGAACACCGAGGCGCGAAACCCCGATGACGTCTAAACATGAGTTAACAATTCTAACCTAGTCACTGTCTTGAGTGAGAGCTTAAAATGACTTTGTCGTTTTGTGACTCGAGACGTGTGAATTCATGAGTTATATTATCCGACCTGCGAGATCCTGAAGTAGAACAAAAAGAGGGAACATTCTTACGAAATGTAGGACTTGCTTCGAGAGTAAAAAGAAAATTTTTAGCTGCTTGCGTGCTCAAGCTCTTAGGGATCATCGATCTCTCGGAGGGGCAAAAGAAAGCCATCTTATGATTTCTAGCATTGAAATGAAAATTGTGACGGGTTAAAAAACAAGGGTGGATCCAACATAGGCTCCAACTAGGGATCCCACCTTCCTGTGAGGCGGGAAGAATAGTAGACCATGTGCCAATATTGGGTAAATGGAGTAAAAAACTCAATCAGGTGGAAAAATTCCAAGGAAAAAGGATCGAAGGGGGAAAAGACTCCATTCTTTACCTCGAGAAGTTTTTCAAAATCAGATACTCTTTTCAACACAGTTGTAGTCCCTTTCACAATTTTCCCTTTCCCACTACTAACTTTAGGTATGTTTTAAGACAGTCGAAATGACCCTAGGAGACCCAACAGATCTTGTGGCTCTCGGCTTGCATCAAAAGAATGATATTATATGTTTTTTAATTGGGAAGTCCCGTCTGAATTTGGGATGTGGATCAGGTTTTTAGAAAGCATTGGTTACCAGAGTAGAGTCATATTCATGTATAATAGCCTTACGGATATCTTAGACATTGCTTCACTGCCAGCGAGCCTGTTCAGTACCCCGGTGAAGTTATCTGGCCCCTTTTACTGAATTTCCTTTCACCACTTCGGAAAATATTTATGCATTTAAATGCTGAGATGACGACAATCATTTCTGAATTTACTTTCATCATCTTCCTGGACTAGGTGGGGGCAATCATTTTTGAATTTCCTTTCACCACCTGTCTTATAATTTACTTTTAAAGTGCGAAGATGGGGGCAATCAGTTTGTATCAGGGCTGATATCTGTGTAATATTTTGCATCAGAGGTCTGTCAACTTACTTTGATTACTCGGTACCAAGCTTCCCTTGACCCTCACAACACCTTCGTTCTTAGGGAGAAAAGGAAAATAATTTTTTAAGGGGCATCCCGTTTGAGCAAGCTTTGATTCTTCCGATGTTGTTGAACAACCTAGGAAAGTTAGGATCGCTCTAAACGTTCCTTCTCTTAGCAGGGGATCAAGTAGTTGTGGAGACCCGCTTTCTTTCCACAATCTGTTTTGGGACTCAAGGGGCTAAAATGAAAAAAATTGTATTCCTTCGTAATGAAACGAAAAGATGGTAGCTTGTCAAAAGTTACTCTCGAAAATAGGCATGGTACAAGGAAGCGATTCATTGACTGAAAATACAAAAGGTCAGAACAATTTGAGACTGGCTCTTGTAGCTATCTTTTGCGATAGTTATTTTTGACTGACTGTTTTTAGATTTAGTGTATTCATTCAAATCATTTTAACTCGAAGGTTATCAAGACAACAATAATCATGTTATCTAACAGTTTAGCCGATATTGTAGTTTGAATGACGTTACCTTGGTTTATTTTAATAGTTTTTCACAACATGTGTATTGAGAAAGCTCACCTTTACCTTTTCTTTTCACTTTCTTTGTGCACTATGAAGCTACTTTTAGGTATCACCTGTTTCATGCCGATTTATTTATGACACCACCTTGCCGAATTACTCTTCCTACTAGCTTTCCAAGTAGCTGGAATCCTGTAAAAGCAAATACGAACTTTATTTGAAATATGTCTAAAAATTATGAACAGAAGAAAATAGAAAGACAAAAGGGTAATGTTTTTAAATAAAATGCATGTATGTACAATTTTTTTTAATTTTTATTTATTTATTTATTTATTTTTATTTTTAATTTTTGAATAAAATGGCGACTGTTATGTCATGTAATGTTTTAGATATCGCTCGTTGACAGGGGTGCTGAGGACTTCTCCGTCGATGTTTTCCAATAGGAAGGAATTTTTCCCTTCCGGAGCTGAGACCCTGAATGGTCCATACCAGAGGTGGTCAAATTTACCATGCTTCACGGCTTCCTCTTTTCTGGCATCCCATCTTAGTACTAAGTCACCTGGAAGGAATTCCCTGTCTTTTGCCTTGAGATCGAACAATGCTTTCATCTCATCCTGGTACTTCTGCATTTTTTCATCGACTTCAACTCTATGTTGTTGAACCTCGATCAGCTGGTTAATTCTCCTGGTTACATGATTAGGTTCTTCATTTTGATCCTACCATAACTTCATCACTGGAAGAGCTAGGTTTATAGGTAAGACCGCCTCTGTCCCATAGACCATTTGAAATGGCGAAATGCCGATAGACCTTTTAGTACTGATGCAGTTTACCCATAATGCGTATTTCAAGTGCACATGCCAAGACCTTTTATTTTCATCCAGTACTTTCTTGATTATGTTCACCAGGATCTTGTTAGATGATTCGACCAATCTGTTCCCCTGGGGGTAATATGCAGTGGAATGGCTGAGAACGATATTATACTTCTGACAGAAGCTGATCATAGCCATAGATTTGAAGGCCTGGGCATTATCGGTGACTATATTTCGGAGACACCCGAATCTTGACAAGATATTGTTTTCCAAGAAATCGATCACCACCGAGTCTATTGTCCTTTTGGTTGGAATGGCTTCCACCCACTTAGTAAACTAATCCGTAGTTGTTAAGATCCACTTATGCTGAGCACTGGAATGAGGATTAATTTCCCCTATGAAGTCTAGACCCCATTGTTGAAATGGAGCTTCAGCTTTGACTGGAATGAGTGGCAGTGCAGGGAGTTTCTGTTTACCAGCGAATATTTAACAAGGGTTGCATGCACGCACTTTGGCATTGACGTCTAAAAATAGTTTCGGCCAATAGTATCCGACCCTCAAGATATTGTAGGCTGTGGCTCTCCATGCATGGTGTCCTCCACAGAATCCTTCATGAAATTCCTCTATAACCCATGGAGTTTCCGACTCAACCAAATAGACTAGCAGGAACGCAAGTGGATCCTTCCAATATAGCTGATTTTCGACGATGCAATATTTTACAGCATGTAGTTTTAAAGTTCTGCATTAGGCTGGCGATAGTTCATTTGGGAATTTCAGGTTTAACAAGTAGAACACTATGTCTTTATACCAGCCTGACGATATGAACTTTTCCTCGACCTTACTTGGATCTGTTTCATCATCTGGCTCGTGCAGGTGTGTGTCTCCGTCTTCTTCTTGCAGGCAATTAATATCTAGAGCTCTAAGATTCGACTCAGCCAAGAGTTTGGCCATACCTTGCCCCTTTATCAATTTAGTCGGCTTGAATTCTAGATCGAATTCTTGTATTTTAGCGAGCCATCGCCCTCTTTTTCCGTCACTGTTCGGTTGTACCAATATGTCTTTTACGGAACTGGTAGGCACATACGCGATTATTTTTTAATGTAGCACATAGGTTCTAAATGCTTTCAATGATTTTACCATTGTGTATGCTTGTTTTTCTATTATGTCATATTTCAGTTCTGCGTCTCTGAAGATTTTGCTAAAAAATGCTATCGGTTGTTCAAACCCCTCTTCATTTTTCTACAAGAGTACCACGGCGATGGTGTGTTCAGAAGCAAAAGAGAAGATGAGAAAATATTTCAGATAATCCGGACTTGCTAACATAGGTGCCTCGCTTATAACTTTTTTAATATGCGCGAATGATGCCCTGGCCTCAGTGGTCCAGTTTACCCCGCTATCCTTCTTCAACATTCCTATAATCAGCTTGACAATCTCAGCGAAATTGGGAATGAACCTTCGTAGAAAATTTATCTTTCCTAAGAATAATTGAATTTCTTTTATATTTCTCGGGATAGTGATAGTATCTATCGCTTCAATCCTCTTAGGATCAATCCTGATTCCTTCCTTAGATACGACATGGCCCAGAAGCTTACCTTCTCGCATAGAGAAATGTGATTTCTTTGGGTTTAGGGATAGGCTAAACCTGCGACACTTTTCGAAAGTTTGTTTTATATGCATCAGATGTTCCTCGTCAGTTTTAGAGAAAACCGTCAGATCGTCGAGGTAAATAGCTACGAACTTGTCCTTTTCTCCTACGAAGGTGATGTCCATATCTCGCTGGAAAGTGGCCCCTGCATTCATCAAACCAAAAGGCATTTTATCATACATGAAAGTACCCTAGGGCGTGGTGAAAGCAGTTTTTTCCCTGTCTTGTTCATTCATAGCGATCTGATTATAACCAGAGAAACCATCTATCATAGACATTCGATTAGCTCCAACAACCTTTTCTAAAACATGGTCCAT